>VMDR010001451.1:0-126690 GCA_007922815.1 Macrotus californicus | reverse complement strand
AAAAAAAATTTGGGTGGAAATCATGGAATAGAGCAAAGCTAAACATTTCTTTTGGAAAATGAAGTATCATCTTCTGGAATACACTGAGATTACTATCTATGTCCTAGACTTATCAAGCCCAGATCATGAATTGATAATCACTGAAGCGGGTTGAAAGGTACTTGGAAGTTCATTATACTATCCTCTCCACTTTTATGTTATATATGCTTAAAATTTTTCGTAATTAAAAGGTTAAAATATTTAAAAAAAAAGAATAGTTTATTTGTACAAAAATATTTTGTAGTACCAACAGCCAAAGAATCAGTTTAAGAAAACGTTTTAATTTTATTTTTAATTTTTTAAGCATTTATTTATTTATTTATTTATTTATTTATTTATTTATTTATTTTTAGGGAAAGGGAGGGAGAAGAGAGGGAGAGGAACATCAGTGTGTGGTTGCCTCTTGTGCAACCCCTACTGGGGACCTGGCCCCAACCCAGGCCTGTGCCCTGACTGGGAATCGAACCAGCGAGCCTTTAGTTCACAGGCTGGCACTCAATCCACCGAGCCACACCAGCCAGGGCAAAACTTTTTTTCTTAAATCAAGTTGGATATTGCCCTTCTGAAACCTAAAATCATGACAGAATTAACAGCACACTTGAAGTGACACTATTTCAAATACTGAAAGACAAAGCATGAAAACAGTAAGGGACTAAAAATCAACACAAAATAAATGAACCAATGACCCCAATGTAGTCTTTAGGAGTACTGTTCTCTAAACATTTCCTTTAAAAATTTTAGTTAATCTGTTTGTTTTAACCTAATTTGTTCTAAAACAGGGGTGACAAACTAATTTTCACCGGGGGCCACATCAGCCTCATGGTTGCCTTCAAAGGGCCGAAATAATTTTAGGACTGGATAAATGTAACTGCTCCTTGATTGTTTAGGAGCTGAAATTACATTCGGCCCTTTGAAGGCCACGGCGAGGCTGATGTGACACCAGGTAAGAGTGAGTCTGACACCCCTGGTCTAAAAGAAAGACCCAAAGAACAAAATAATAATGGTTGTCTGACATTTCACTAGCTGTAAGTGAAGCTGAACAGCTTGATAAAAATGTTCTACTTCATTTTTTAAAAAGACAAAAGGATATACAGTTAATAATTTCTCTATTACTAAAGGAGTCCCAATTTTAAGCCATTCTGTCAGTGAACAGGGACACAGGAACATTTGAGAGGCAACTGTGGTTGCTCCCTATGGAGGCGGCCTGTAGAGAGGAGGCAGAGACAGCGCCCTGTTTGCTCCACACCGCCCTGTGAACGGGCGAGAGAAAGGCGGCGAGCCAGGCACACACGCACTCATTCCTGCAGTAAGGAAGCCTATAAACGTAAACCACAAAGTATACATGTTCTGAACCAAATAATCAAACATAAACATAATTCCATTTTTAAAGTACAAAACCTATACTTGGTTTTTAAAAGTGTTTTAAGATAGCAAATTTTTTCTAGAAAAATCTCTACAAAGTTATAAATCCAATTTCTTAAGTGGAGATACAGATATAAATAATTCTCTACATATGGGGCCAGGTGGGCACATAGAGCACGGAGGGACTGCTCTGTAAAATGCATGATCGTCCAACCACTGGGCTGCACATCTGAAACTGACACAGTGTGATGCTGAATGTGAACAGCAATGAAGGGAGGGAGGGAGGAAGAGAAACCAACCCAGATTCAGGCTTTCAATACAGGGTGGGACAAAAGGTTTACAGTTGTTTGTATGAAATACACAATAAATAATGATACGAGAATAAACTCTTGTGTTTCACATACTTACAATGATAAACCTACTTTTTTGCCCCACCCTCGGGTTAATTTTGTATCTGAGTAGGTTTATTTTTTATCTGGAAAAAAAAAACACAAAATGGATTTCATATCTGGCCCAGGAACATTCTGATTAATAAATCTCAAAGTGCCTGGCTGGTGTAGCTCAGTGGCTTGGGCATCAGCCTGTGAAGCAAGGGATCACTGGTTTGAATCCCAGTCAGGGCACATGCCTGGGTTGTGAGCTAGGTCCCTTCTGGGGAGCACTCAAGAGGCAACCACACATTGATGTTTCTCTCCCTCTCTTTCTCTCTCCCTTACCCTCTCTCTAAAAATAAATAAATGTATTTTTGAAATAAATAAATAAATAAATAAATAAATAAATAAATCTCAAAGCACGTCCTGGCTGGTGTGGCTCCGTGGATTGAGCACCAGACTGCAAACCAAAGGGTCACCGGTTCAATTTCCAGTCTGGGCACATGCCTGGGTTGCGGGCCAGGTCCCCAGTAGGGGCGAGCAAGAGGCAACCACACATTGATGTTTCTCTCTCTCCCTCCCTTCCCCTCTGTTTAAAAATAAATAAATAAAATCTTTAAAAAAATTTTTTTAAATCTCAAGGAGCAACATTTTTACTTTCTGCCATGCCAAATAAAAGATGAACTCCATCTGGAAATAAATAAAAAGTAGACTTTTGTCTTGTTACAAAAAAACACTTTTGCCAGCTTAAAGAGTAGTACCAAATAATGTCTAATACATGGATGGTTGTCATAAATATTGACATCTCAATACTACATTATAAAACTATGGAGATTCTTTAGCCTCGTATACATAAGAGATAATAACATGTTTAAGTGAAAACTATATAATTTCCTATTCTATAATCTTATCCACATTATCATCATAATCACTCACAGACAAGATAATATCATGGCAAATAAGCTGCATTAAAGTTGAAATCAATGAAATCTCTGGGAGTTCTTTCAGACACACACGCCCAACAGAACCCAACAGTCTGGATGAACCACAACAAACAAGCCTGCCCTGCCCTGTGGCCCCTCACATCCAGCCACCTGTCTCCGTTTTGACCACACCATCCATGCTAGATAATGACGACCCACCTCCTGGACAGCAACAGCTGCCAGTAACTCCCACCCCAGTCCCTTCTCCACAGCCAGGCCAGAGGACAGTTCAAAGCCATGGCTTTCACTCCCTGCTTAACACCTGACAGCCAACAGGAGGGCCTGAGCTGGATCTTGATGCAAACAAACTGTAAAATGAAAACATTAAAATGAAATTTGAGACAATTAGAAATTTGAATTTCTAGACTAGACTTGGATGGCATCAAGAAATGACTGTCAAAAATTTTAGGTGCAATATTATTATGGCCATATTAGACACTTACAGAAGTATTTGCAGATGAAATGACAGGACACTGCATGGTGTGGGGGAGAGTAAGGGTCACACCGGGGCAATTAAGATGGGCCGTGAGTGACCACTGTTGGTGCGGAATGAAGGACGAAGCAGGGTCCGTCCCACTGCGGTACTCTTGTGTCTGAACTGCGCTTAGAATGAAGTGCCTCCAGGCCTCCCACACTCTGGTCTCCGCCTGCCCTCAGGAGAACTCATTTCAGCAAGTCCTTCCAGGCAGGCACCACTGACCCTGGGGTGATTTTCAGATTAACCTTCCCTCTTTTCTAATGTCCCAGAGGACACCAATCTGCCTAATATGCCACTGACTGACCTGGAACTGACAAAGAGCACCCTGACACATGTTCTCTTAGCAGGGCATGCAGTACAGCCCCAAGAGGATCCGTCCTTAGCAACAGGTAACTAAGCCTAAGAACAGGAACCAGACAAATCTTTGCTAAGATACCTAGTGAGCTTATTCTAAAGCTTTGGGGCAGAGTCCACTGTTTCTGAGCATTTACCTTCTGGCACAGACACTTGGCTAATAGCTAACAATTTCAACTACTCACATAACTTATGTCTGAACCCCTAAAGACAGAACATTCAAACCGCAGCCGGAACAAGGAGGTGGCTCTTCCAGGGATTCTCTGGGCAAGGCATCTGCTAGGAAACCCAGAGGGTTTCAGTTGCTAAATCCTCTTAAAACACCTCTCAGAAGCACACCGACTGCCATGCGACAATGAATGACTGTTCCACAGAGAATAAACCAGGATGCATCACATACACTCAACAGAAGGGGTGGCCTCTGCTGGTGTCCCAGGCCACCTGCCACCCAACTGCAGAGAGCCTTTGGCACTGTCAACAGGAAAACGAGAAAAGAGGGAACCCTGCAGTACCCATCCTCCTTTATCTCTAGTAACTCCTGATGCCCAGTGCATCTCCACAGAGCTGCTTTCCACACGGCGTGCAAGGCACCAGAGACAAGAAATTACAACACTGGCAGGAGACAACAGACAAATAAATGTACTCAGAGTGCCGCGACAGACATCTACTCGCCGGCAGGGAAACTGAGTGCACCGGAGGGGGCAGAAAGAGCAGACAGGCAGTGTTATGGGATGAACTGTCTCCAAACATTCGTGTTGAAGATCAAACCCCCCCAGCACCTCAGGATGTGACCTTACTTGCAAACAGGGTCTTTGCCCTAGTCCAGCGTGACTGATGGCACTACAAGCAGGGGACATTTGGATGCAGACACCAATACAGGGAGGACGTCACACGAAGACTGGCTGAGGTGGTGCACTACAGTCAAGGAACCCAAAGATGCCCGCAAATCACCCGCAGCCGGGGCAAGACCTGGCCCAGACTCTCCCTCAGCCTCGGAGGGAGCCCCGCCAACACCGTGACCTGGCCCTGTGGTCTCCAGAGCTGGCAGACAGCTTTCTGGAGGTCAGCCTGATCTGCAGTACTCTGTCACCACAGCCCCAGGGAATGAATCAGGGGCAGTCTGGAAAGCTTCACAAAAGAAATGCTTTTAGAGCTAAGCAGGTGCTTCCAGGTACCTTGGGGCAAGTGGAAGTCAGCTGGTGAATGAACAGCTACTGAGCTGCAAAGACAGCAGCCTGGAAGAGGCAGCAGAGTGAAGGGCACTCAACACCCCCTTCTTTCATAGGTGGGCCAGTCGGTCTCTCTCCCGAACCTTTCTGCCCCACTCATTCTCAGGACCCCACCCAAATACTTCCTGTCCCATGAAGCTTTCTCAAGGCCCTGAGCTCGGCACTTGGCCTCCTGTGTACCAAGATATCTTATTCTCACCTCTTTCCAGCCACTTTCACATAGGACCAAATCACGAGTGTATATGCTTGCTCCATCGCCAGTCTGAGGGCCCATGAAGAATGAGGGCACTTACTTTCTAATCCATTTTTTGTAAGCAATCCCTGGGAGAGTGTTACAAATAGTAGGGACTTGACAGGCACTTTGTTCTTAAAGTAGGGTGCCTGCTGCTGCAGGGGACACCCTCACTTCTCTGGAAGGACTCTGTAAGTTTCGCATCCGGAATGAAATTGCACCATTTGTTCTACTGAAATAAAACTCAATGAAACAGAAGGACGACTCACCCAAAAAAAGTAACCAAGTGAAGTAATTGGATATATTCATTAACCTGATTGTGGGAATCATGTCACAATATATACACCTATCAAATCATCAAGCTGTATACTTCAAATACATTACAGTTTTGTCAATTCTACATCAATAAAGCTAGAAAAAAGCTGTGAAAAAGTGGAGCCTTTGCTGGAGTGACAAGATTTTTTAAAATTTATTTTTCAAGTACAGTTGATATGTAACATGATGTCAGTTTCAGGTGTACAACACAGTGATTAGACACTTGTATACCTTAAGAAGTGACCACCCTGAAGTCTAGCACCCACCTGGCACCACGCGGTTATTATGGTATTTTTGACTACATTCCCTAGGCTGTACTTTACATCCTCACGACTATTCTGTATTTCTTAGTCTCTTCACCTTTTCCGCCCATGCCACTACCCCTTCTTACCTGGCAGCCATCTCTATATCCATGAATTTTTTCTTCTGTCTGTCCGTTTATTTTTTAGATTCCACATATGAGTGAAATCACATGGTACTTGTCTTTCTCTAAAGAGTGACAAGATTTTAAACAGGCTTGGAAGAGCCGACACTTGAGAGCCAAGCCCTGGGAAAGGGCGAGGAACAGCACTGCAGAGACAGTCCACACCCTGCTTTGGCGCCTCAGGTGGAAAAGCAGAAGGGACTTGGACGCCCCGGGCAGAAGTTCATCACAAACCCTCAGAAACCTACCATTCTGGAATGGGTGCTGTGCCCATCAATGGGAGGGAAACAAACCCCTTTTCTACAGGCAGGACGGAGCCCAACATCGGAACCCTGTCCCAAACAGAAGAGAAGCTACCACCCCAAGTCAGAACCCTCACTGTGCACATTCCGAGCCAGTTCCACACCCTGCAGGACAGACGCCCACCTGTTTGGGTTTCCTCCACAGAAGCTTCAGGCTGATGGCGCTCACCTTGCTAGGGCTGCCAAGCTCAGTGAGAGCCTTTAATTCCTCTGATTGGATCATTTCTATTCCTGTCTCTCCAGATGTTCTCTTATAGATGAAAATGCTCCCAAGTCCCCTTTAAAATGGTCACTGTACACTATGTGGCAAATGCTGATTGGGAATTCATTTTCACACGCATGGACTCACTTTTTTTCGGCAGATAAGGAAACGGAGGCCCAAAGCAGTCCCACAGCCAGCAGTGGGTTGCTGGGGTCTGAACTCAGGCGGCCTGGCTCCAGAGCACCTGCCCGTAACTCCACTACGTGCCACCTCTGGCCATCACATGTCCCAGCAAGCTCAACGAGAAAAAAAAGCACGCCCTGGCTGGGTAGCTCAGCTGGTTACAGCATCATCCCATACACCAAGGCTGTGGGTTCAACTCTTGGTCTGGGCACCAAGAAGTAACCAATGAATGCATAAATACGTGGAACAACAAATCAATGTCTCTTTCTCTCCCTCCTTCCTTCTTCTCTCTAAAAATCAATCAATAATTCTTTTTTTAAAAAGAGAGCAAAAGGAAAAAGTAAAATTGAACCATAGCTATGCTTCCCAGCCTTGTCACTCACAGGCTTTTAATTAGGGCTTGATTATCTGGCTGGTCCTCTCGCTTCCTCTTGCTTTATGACAAATGACTAGATAGTAGGCTCCCAGCCTCATCTCCCACGTTTCATTAAGTTTTCACATACAGCCACACACCTGCTGCTGTCCTCCTTTTACCTGCGGCATTTAATCAACCCCTCCCTTGGTGTATTACTAGAGATCCCAGTTACCTGCTCAAAGCTGCATGGCCCCAAGTAGAGAATAATGTGAAATGAAGGCTAGGATGTGGGGACTGCACTCTGAAATGCTTCTCATGGAAATAGTTTTCTTATGCTGATGAGAGAGCTCTCCAGTCCAAAGGTCAGAAATGGGCAGTGGACAGGCCACTGCCAGGGATCAGTGGTTAGTCCCACTCACTCCACTGGATAACTTCAACATGTGTGAAATCCTCATCTATAAAGTAAAAATATTTTTCATTTTCACCAATAACTTTGATTTGGATATTCTAAGTATGTTGGCTATTTGCCATGTGGTAGAACATTGATTATTCTCAATTAATGTCTTGATTTGATCTCTATCAACTTCAACTGGTCTCCCCGACCGTGGAGCGTCGTCCAGTGGGAAATCTCCAGCACGAAACTTCACAAACCCCTTATGACATGTTCGATCAGTCACAGCAGCTTCTCCACACACGATATGCTAAAAATGTAATATATTTTCTTCCATCTTCAATATCAAAATGGCTACACAAAAATTCACTCATTTTGATAAGTTTTTTTTAATGCACATTGATGGGAGAGCTGTCATAATACAATCCAACAAAAATTTTTTGAATGTAGTTAAAGACAAAAAAGCATTACTAGAGCCATCACAGGGAAAAAAACAAACGCACTTTTTGGCCGACCCAATGCCTCCCTAACCTAGTGATCAAAAGAGACGACGTGGCTGACAGCACCTTGGGAGAAAGGGGGACAGAGCACAGCCCCCATCTCCATGACTCCCACGTTCGACACTGACCCCCCAAATGCAGTGGAGGAGAATGCAACTAGAAAACGCAGGGACCCAGGAGTGACCAATACATGGCTGTGGCAGGGACAGTACCAGAGACCGCTGCAGAGCACCATTTCCTCAGACTAGTCCACTCTGTGAACTAAGAGTCTCCCATTTGCAGAACTGACTCTGTTCAAGTCCCTGAGGCCTTGCGACAAAGGGCCAAGCCAGGGCCTGAACCCAAACCACTCATCCCAAATGCCAAGCTCATCCACTGAGTCCTGCACAGGAAGTCAGAAGCTGGTAGGACACGGGCTCTTCTGTCTGGCTCAGCACTACCTTCCCACCATTTAAAGTGTCAACCAGTACTTTCAGATGGCACATGAGCAAATCAACAGCTTACTCTTAAGTAAGTGCTTCCAAAAAGAAACTGCACAAGGAAACAGCAATTCATACTCCAGAGGAAGAGTCTGGGAGAAGCAATGTTACTGAAGGTGCCTCACAATGTAACAGAGACCACCCCAGCACAGGTGGGCCCCACCATGGTCACTGCACTGCCTCAGGCCTGAACTGTAAGCAGAGAGAAAGCAGCACAAATCCACCTGCTCTTCCGACGGTGCTGGCCGCTTTCTCTCCTCTGCTCCTTCATACGGTTTCCTGTCTTCCAATTACTACACTATTTTTATTTTTTAACTATATTTTTGCTGAATAATGAAATCTTTCAAAATGTACTGTTTTACTGAATTTCATTCCATGAAGGTGGCTTACAAAATAAGGGTCTGGGGGGCTCAAAATAAGAGTTAATTTTTGTTTATTTTTCTGGGGGAAGGGAAGAAGACGGAGAGGTTTGGCAGGGTTGTAAAGATGATTAAACACTGACCACCAAAGCAGGCAGTTTTTTCAGAATGTAATGGTAACTAAATGTTCCTATTTGTGAAGTAATTGGTTCCCAAGGCGGACAAATGATAAAAGAAAGTGAGACAACACCACTGTTGAGTGCTAAGAAATATATATTCTGTACCCACAAGGGCGGAAAGATGATCTACTTTATTAACTCTGAGACTTCTGAATATGGTGCCAGGTTTTCCTCTTTAGAGCTAGGCAGGAAGCACTTAAAATCACAAGAATAACCCTAAGTAAGACTCGTCAACCCAAAGGCGGAGTCTCTGAAACGGAACGGTACCAGCTGATGGAGACTGAAGACTCTATCTGTGCTATCAAGTAATTATGAACACACAGATTTTAGTTTTTCATTTTTACTTTTCATTGTTGTTCAAGTACAGTTGTCTCCATTTGTCCTCCATGAACACACAGATTTTAGATGGTCTAGTTTCCATAAAAGAAGAATATAGTGCCAAGTGAAAAAAGATACAGAGAATAACTGGCTTCAAAAATATTATAAAAATAGCTTCTCATGTAATTTATTTCTCATTATCACTACCACTTACCTATGTTAATATCCAAATAACTGCTAAAGTTTTTAAAAATTCCAACTGATAATTGAAGGGGAAAATTATGAGTCTTAATAGCCAGAAATGGAAAGAAGGCCAAAAACAAATTTAGACAAAAAAATTATGCCTCAAATTACATATATTTATTAGTTTTTCTTAATCAAAATGGAGCCCTTCCAAAAGACACACCACCATGGACGTGGAGGGAAGGCCCCCCATCCCCCACCACGAGAAGGCTCTGCACCCAGGCCTGGGAAGCAGTGCTGGGTCCCTGTGGCCATCGGGGACCCCCACATCCATCCATCCATGCACCAAATATGGGCCAGGCACTGTTCTTCAATCTAGGTGCCTGGGAAACATCAAGGCACAAAACAGGTCTCTGCCGCCTGCAGAGGGCCTGGCAGTAAACGAGGCAGTAAGTCAATCAGTCTGTTAGAAAGTGCGAAGTGCTACAGGTAGGGGACTGGCAGGACAGGGAGGTGGGGAGGCATGTGGCATCAGGTAGTGAGGGCTCGAAAGAAGGAAGAAGGTGACCTCCCAGTGGTGAGGGTGTTTGTTAGACACTCAGGACAGAGAACAGCCAGACCTAAGGCTGGAGGGATGGCTGGCCTTTGTTTGGAGAGGGGATAAAATGAGTCTATCGCCATTCTCTTTAAGCACTGAGACGTCTATAGTTCATCTATATTTTGGTGAACAGGCAAACAAAGATACAAAAAGGCCCACTCAAACCGAACAAGCCCCCAATAGAACCCTGAACCCTCCCCAGGTCTCGTCCCCGTCTCTACTCTTAACCTCTTGCAGCTCAGTCCCCACAACGATGCGATCCATCGTGCCCCACGCAGCTGGACACTAGTCCACGGTGTCCTGCAGTCCCTAGAACAAATCTGAAACCTTGACCGCTGCCAGCGGGGACCTCCAGGTGCGGCCGCAGCCATTTTTCCGAGGTCTTGTTCCAGATACACCAGCTCCTTCCTGCCTCAGAGCCTTTACACCTGCACCTCTCTGCCCAGAACAGATTCCGGCTACTCTGAGTGCCTTACTCCTTGTCAGCCAGGCATCAAGTCACAAAGCACCTCCGAATTTTGAAGCTGCATTCCCTGACTACCCTATTCAAAGTACCCCCACTCTAAAGCTCTCACAAATCACCCTGGGTGTTCTGTTTTCTTTCCCCTCAGGGCATGTATCACCATGTTCAGAAAACAGACTCAGGAGCTGGACTCCTGGCTCAGGAAGCTTGGGGAACATCCCTAACTTCTCTGGTCTCAGCCCCACACCTGAAATAACAAGGCCAACAACAGTGCCCCTCCCACAGTAGTGCACATGTGTGCCTAGACACACAGGGGGCACTCCCGTGGTAGTTATTAGGGTCACTATCAGAACTCACTGTCTGTCTCCCCTATGAGAATGTAATCCCCAAGAGGGCAGGCTTGTCTGCCTCATTCACAACTGCATTCATAGGGCTAACACTTAATAGGCCCTCAATTAGTAAATATTGAGGAACAAATCCAGTTCAGGTCTAACATTCTAGACTGACAATGCTAAGTCTAGACAGCAGAGGCATCTGACCGTAAGAAAAGCCGTCACCGTGCTTGTCAGTCACAACTGACGTGCGACTGAAGAGGCTCTGGGGACAGAGCCGTGAACTAAACAGACCCCAAACCTCAGTCCACCACTCCCAAGGAAGTTCCAGACTGCAAGTGGACAATCTGCACATCAAACTGGGTTTTGTGTTTTGAGTTACCTGGTTTTATGTTTCTAAGAATTACGTCAATTCCCAAAGTTGGTATACACAGCACAAGCAGCTTTATCTGTCTCTAACGGGCTAGACTTGGAGACTCAAACAAGTGCAACTCCCAAAGGTAAGGAAATAAGAAAAGCAAGAAAAGGAGAATTCTAGAGCTCACCACTAAGTGTGTCAGTACTTACAGTGAGGTCCATTAAAGACTGCAGGAAGACCCAACTGAGTAAGTCAAGAAGCACAGGCTTATAGGCACGCGTGAGCACAGAAAACTCTATGCAGCTGTGATAAGGAAAAACCCACTCTGCACTCCAGTTAAACACAGTAGGAGGGACTGTTTCACAATACTAGCCTACGATGAGAGTATTTCCCCCGAAAACTCTGTGGATCGATACTGGGGGCACAGTTTATTAGTTATGAAAGAGCAGGATAGACAGTATTAGTCGTAGAAGCAATCTCACGAGTAACATGCAGCCCATACTTCAGGTTGTTAAACAGACCGAACTGGAACGCAGCCGTTTAACGAGGCAAACATACAACAGAGTCAGAGGCCAACATGACTAGGCAAGGGGCTCTGTCAACCTCTCCCTCACTCTGCCACCCCGAGTAGCTGTGGGCTGAATGAGAACAAGCTGTCTGCTTGGTGATTTCTGAGTGGCTAGATAGGTCTATTCCCTACCTGTCATCTGCCTGAAATCGGTCTCTCGTGGGAGGCCAGCAGGTGGTAAGTAAGTACATGAGTGGGTGACCTCCAGGTCCTACAGCTGCTGAAAAGCAGCAATAAAAAGCAGCAATAATTGATGGGAAGGAGGAAGGCACTGGGGTCATTAGGGTTCCAACCCCAGCCCAGATATGAACACTTATGAGGAGTGTGCCCCAGGCCAGCTCACTCTGCACCACAGCACGTTCACTGGTGGAAGGGACACAATAATCACAAGATCACCTATCTCACAAGACAGTTGAGGAGTGGAAATGAGATGCTCAATGTGAAGTCCTATTCGCTGGTTAGCAGGAGCATGACAGCTGCTACCTGAAACACCTTCCCTTGGCTTTCAAAAACCTAGAATATAATAAAACATATTTAACACTATTAAACACTGAGCAACTGGATCTTTGGTAGTTAAAATTCCCTAGAATTATTTTACTTGCCTAAATGAATGTCAATAGCTCTCAAATATAAACCCCATTTTTTAAAAACTACTGAAATTTGGGGGACTGAGGGAAACCCAATAATGTTTGCATATCCCTTTTGTTTAAAAATGAAAACAAAATGGCTAAAAATAAGAACTGTCTAACATCTGTATATGCATAGGTACTTTAAAACCTTAAAATTATGAGGCTACAGATTAAAACTTTAGAAATAAAATCTTCTCAATTTGGGGAATAATCAACTAGGAGGACAGTGGGAAAGATTCACATCCTGTAAACAGCTGATCTCACCCAGACACAACGCGCAGTTCTGTCCTTGGACGTGTGGGGGAGACCCTGGCAGACACAGGCCACAATGTTCCACAGCGTGTCCACAAAGGAGAAAAATGGAAGCCCAGAGGACGCCAGTCACTCTCTTCAAAGGAGCAAAGGAGACGCCTATCCCTCCCATGTCTGTCATTTAATACGTAACTAAATAACACTGGCACTTTTAACCTGAATATAACCAGCTTTGAAATGAGTAATTCATTCTTTCCCAAGTATGTTATCCTCTGTATCTAGAAAAGTCTTGAGCTGTGGCCTTACAACCTGACTTCCTCAGGGTTATACAAGACAGAAATGACCCATCTAGGCAAGTGTTAACCCCAAGCCTCAGGCGAGTATTAATGCCTCATTTACTCATGGGAGGCAGTTCTCACCAGGCCCCAAGAGCAGGACATACTTCAAAGTGGTTTCCATGCAACAGTCCAACACTTCTGAAAAACTACAGCATATTTTAACAAGCCAATAAAAATGCAAAGCACTCCTGAATAACTGTAACACCACAAATAAAATAAACATCCCAGAAAACGTGACACCTTTAAAAAGTCCTCACTGCAGGGCCCTGCCTGAGTGGGAGCTCAGAGAGCTGGCGCTGAGTGAAACGGTGGAATGTAATGTCTCTATATGACCATCTGAAGGGTGGACCTGGCCCTGGAAAGTGTACATATAGGGAACCTCAAAACGGGTTGGGGTCAGTACGAAGTTCTACTTCTTCGGCTCACACGCTCTGAAAAGAAGTACAGGTATCGCTAAAATCTCCCTGCTTTGGTGGCTCGGAAGTGGCTGCTTTATTTGGCATTTCTCTGATTAGTAGGTGAGGATCAATGTTTTTCATTTATTTATTTACAGAAATTTCCCATAGGGCCTATTAATTTCTCTGTTCATCTACCTCTTCATTGAAATCTTGATATTCCTACAAATTTGAAAAACAGTATACATACTGACCCTTTATTATATTTGACATTCTATAATCTTCTTAATGAGCAAGTATTTTGACATTTTACATATTAACGTCTGAAAACCTTTTCTTTGAGTTCTACTTTTAAAGAAAACGTTACACATATTCTTTCACAGCACAAGTTCAATAAAATGTAGCAAGAAAGTTTTAAGACATTATTTCTGATAAACATTTTACTTTGCCTTTCTCCACAATCTCTGTAATTTTAAACATTCCTCCTTAATCTATCTGGAATTTATTTTTAGGAATAATGTTTTCCAGTTGTCTTATCGCCAACAATCCCTGGAGACATGGAGGCACATTTCTCCCCGCCCCACAAGGACAGTTCCACTTGGACTATCAGCGCCCCACTACCGCCTCACAACCAACTGTCTGCCCTCGGGAAGGCTGCACCTCATCTTCTGCACCTCAGTTTACTTCTTCATTTGTAATAAAATACACTCAAGTCCTATGTTCCAAGGCTGTTGAGGCAATTAAAAATAGTAAATGTTGCTCTCGCTGGTGTAGCTCAGTGGATTGAGCACCGGCCTGCGAACCAAAGGGTCACTGGTTCAATTCCCAGTCAGGGCACATGCCTGGGTTGTGGGCCAGGTCCCCAGTGGAGGGTGCATGAGAGGCAACCACACATTGTTGTTTCTCTCTTCCTACCTTCCCCTATCTAAAGATAAATAAATAAAATATTTTTAAAAAATAAAACAAAATATCTAGGACAATGTCTGGCACATAATGGATACCGTATAAATAAATATTTTAATTATCTAATATCTGATGAGAGCATAAAAGTAACACACTACAAAATTAATTTCTAAAACTTCAAAAACATCAAGTTTAATCAATTCAACATTAAAATATATTATTTCAGTTAAAAACAACATTTGAGGGGAAGGGATGGTTGAAAAAAAAATAACATTTGATTATAAACTCATCTTATTTTGCTTTTTCATATTTTAAGTAAAACTCCTGTGTCCTATCTGTATCAACACACGTAACACTAATTAATAAGTGAGATTTCTCACATTAATTCAATCCCTAAACCAATGTTCTAGTGTAGCTTACTGAAACAGACTTGGGTGTGGTTTTAAAACAACTCTGGGTGAGGCAAGTAAAGATAAGCCAGCCAACCATCTGTTTAACCGGAGTGAACTTTAATGCACCCTATCCTGTTTATAGTTCCAAAATCTCTCTGTTAACACGGGTACAGAAAGAATCAGGCTTGAGTCTTCAGCAAAATTCCATTAGCCTCTCAATGGTAACTGATTAATAAATGTGCTAGCTCAGACCTTAGGGCCATCTGAGTTCTGATCCCAGTTCACCACCACCTACCTATGTAACCTTAGAACACTTCATCTCTCTATGCTTCATTTCTTCCTTTGTAAAATAGGAATATCATTATGTACTTTTTTGGTTTAAGATTAAATGAGTTAATTTATGTCAAGTTGTTGGCGTAGGTAGCTAGTTAATAGTAATGAAGGAAGGGAGCAAATTAAATCATACATTAAGCCTAATTAACTAGGGAGCTGAGTCAGACATTAAGCAGCACTTACTAGGAAGCTGTAATATTCACAGTATCCCAGGGGACCTCAGCATCCTCCACAGAGCAGAAGGGACAGGACATATGGGCTCCCTGGAGGACAACCAGCCATTAGCTAGAATTACCAAGGGAGAAAGAAAACAGTCAAGGGGAAATTCCTCTGCTGGGCACGTGCCCAACAGATGCCAAGATGGCACAGGGGGAGGACCTTGTACTTCGAGACACATGCAGTAGGAGCCAAGATGGCAACCATAGAGAAGGGGTATCTAGCCTGGGAAAGGGTCAGACTGCAGGGAGACACAGAAGCCTGTAAGATCTAGGACAGGGACTGGACAGCGGAAAGACCCAACACAAGCCTATAAAGGATGAGGAAAGAGATTGGTTAGTTTAGAAGAAAAGCCTCTCTTTCCCAAGTCTGTGGTAATATAACCAAAGCTCACTCACGGCCCCTCTCAGTGGCGCATGTCTGCCCCTTCGCTCATGCTCTCTCTCCTGTAACAGCCACACTATGCGGGCCGGGCAGCTGGGTGCCATAGCACAGCACCAGCCTGAGCACAGCCAGGAACAGAGACTGAGCTGGCCTAGGCGTTGGCATGAATGAAACTGAACTGTGGCAGCTTTGGAGGCCCGGTTGATGCCAGGTAACAGCCCAACATCTCTAGAACTTTTGAAATAAAATAATGTTGAAAAAAGTTTAAATCAATTAATAAACAGCAGCTTCAACACAAAGAGGAATTAGTGAATGAAAAGATAGTTTTGAAAAAATTACCCAGAAACCAGCACAGGGAGACAAGGAGATGCAAAATATGACAAAGGAGAGAGAGCGTGCAGGACCAGAAAGGCAACCACACCTTTACTGGAGTTACAGGCAGAGACAACCGAGAACGAGGGAGAGCTGACATCTGATGAGAGGATGGCTGACAATTTTACATCACTGAGAGACATGAATCCATAAATACTCAGCAAAATAAATAAGGAGAAATACACGCCTTATATACATTATAATGAATCTGCAAAATAGCAAAGGAAAAATAAAATTTTCTAAAAGCAGACAGATCACCTGACAATTAGCCTACTGGCAAACTTGCAACAGAAACAACAAGAGTAAGTAAGATACCTTCAAATGCTGAAAGCAAGTAACTGCCAACCTGGATTTCTATACCAAGCAAAACTATCTTCCAAGAAAGTATGTGAAATAAAGTTATTTCAGATAAACAGAAACAGAGATACCATTTACAGACCTACAGAGTAAGGGAGCGTCTACAGAAGAAAAAAAATAATCCCAGGAAAGAAATAAAAATACAATAAGGACTGTAAGTAAAGAAACTGCTAAATGGGAAAGTAAATCTAAAAAAATGCTTCTGGATAATATAGTGGTAATGATGTGCAATTTACATGGTTAAAAAGAAGGCTACACTAAAACACAACAGTGACATGTAACTTGATCAATGAGCTTAACTGGAATTGAAGTATTTTTAATGCCTTTGTTTTGTCCGGTATGGAAATACAATATTAATTTCAGACTTTGCTAAACATGCAGGTAAAATATCAGGGATAACAACGAAAAGAATAGAGTATGTACTTTCCAAACCAAAAGAGAGGATAACGTAAAGAAAAACATAAAAACTTGGTTGTTTAAAAAGGCAAGCATGGAGAGAAAAAAGTGACAAATAGAAAACAAAATGTAAGATGTTAGAAAGAGTACAAATTTATCAAAATCACAATAAATGTAACTGTACTAAACTATGTCAGTTAAAGGACAGATATCACACCCACTGTAGAAGGCTGAATAATAATAGTCACCAAGGTATCAGTCCTGACTGTAAGTAAACGTTACGGTATCAGTCCCTGGAATCTGTAAATGTTACTTTTCCTGGCAAAGACTGCGAGGACAGTGTCACCATCCTGGATTACGTACAGGGGCCCCAAATGCAGTCACCAGTTTTCTTATAAAAAGAAGACAGAATACACTGCCCTCCCTCTCTCTGTTTTTTTTTTTAGAGAGAGGGGAAGGGAAGAAGAGAGGGAGAGAAATATCAGTGTGTGGTTGCCTCTTGTGTGCCCCCTCCTGGGGACCTGGCCAGCAATTCAGGCATGTGCCCTGGCTGGGAATTGAACCGGCAACCCTTTGGTTCACAGCCAGTGCTCAATCCCCTGAGCTACACCAGCCACTCTCTCTCTCTCTCTTTTTAATAAAGATTTTATTTATTCCAGACAGAGGAAAAGGGAGAGAGGAAGAGAGGGAGGGAAACATCAATGTGTGGTTGCCTCTCACATGACCCCAACTGGGGTTCTGGCCCACAACCCAGGCATGTGCACTGACTGGGAATCAAACGAGCGCCCCTTTGGTTGGAAGGCTGGCACTCGATCCACTGAGCCACACCAGCCAGGGCATCACTGCCTTCTCTTAACTACACAGATAGGAGGGCAATTTGAGCAAGACATAGAAACTGGAGCGATACATCCACAGCCAAAGATGCCAGCAGCCATAAGACGCTGGAGAGGCAAGAAACAGGCCTTCCTCTAGAACCTCCCAAGGAGTACACGCTGCCAGCACCTTGATTCTGACTCAGGGACACGGACTCCAGGCGTCTGGCCTCCAGAACTGTGAGAGAGTAATTCCTGTTGTTCTAACATCAGCACAAATACGTGTGTGTCTATACCCATAAAACATAAGAACAGTTTGTTCTGTTTGAAAGTAAATAGATGAAGATAGGTAATCAAGCAAATACCAACCAAAAGGGAAAAAAAAACATGGAAAATAAAAGCATTTATTTAGGCTGAAAAAGCTACTACAAGTTAAGAAAATGAAAAATACCCCTGGCCAGGTAGCTCAGTGGGTTAGAGCATGGTCCCAACACACCAAGGTTGAAGGTTTGACCCCATCAGGGCACATTCAAGAAGGAACTGATGAACGCATCAGTAAGAAGAACAATGCATCTCTCTCCCCACCTAACTCTCTCTCTCAAATCAATAAATAAAAATAAAAATAATTTTAAAAAGATAAAAATATATATGCCTAATAAAATGGTATCAAAACATATAAAGTGAAAACTGCTAAAACTCAAATCTACCATCATGTGATGATTAAAATATTGCTTAATTATTAGTAGGCAAAGAAGTCAACAATAAATAGAAAATAACAACAATGTAATTAATACATTAGATTAAAAGTATAGAGCCTCAAACCTCCTTGCTTTCCAAAACAATTAATTTAAAGAACACATATTCTTTAGACTACAAGGAACATCTGTAAATGTGCACCTCATATCTGGATGGAAATAAAGAAAATCTCAACCAACTCCAGAGAATCAGAAGCATATAAACTATTTCTCTGGTCACAACACAATTAAAACAAATCAATAACAAATATTTTTTAAAATCACATATTTGGAAAGTTAAAAGCACACTTTTAAAAAACTTATTTGCCAAAGAAAAAACCACAATAAAAATTTAAACATACTTTCATAATGAAAATATTACAATTGAAAATTGTTGGGTTCAGTAAAACCTACTTCTAGAAAAACATACAGCCTTAAACACATTAAAAAAAAGAATAAATGACCTTTCTCTAGAAGTTAGGAAAAAACTAAACTCCAAACCATTTAGCAGTCACACTCAACTGTGTTTTAATGTATATAATTTCTAACCTTAAACAACTCTAAAGGTTGTGTTACAGCTTAGATTATAGGTACAAACTGTTCTGATTACCTGAGTTTAAGACACAAACCATATGCCCTTCAGGGGAGAAAATGTACATGACATAAGATGTAACTCACGCATCCATTCTTGCAGCCTTAATTTTTACTGAGAATAAAGATGATGTCAGTTTTGTTCAACGGCACAGTGAAATCTGGAGTCAGTGGTTTCAAAAGCTGAAATAACATACAAATAACTCATTTGATGAAAAAGTACTGGCAACCTTCCATAGCTGTAGTCGGCAAAGTCTGCACTATTTTCATGAAACTTCTACTCCCTAGTGTATATGAAGCAATCAAAATGGAAATGATCCACCAAGAAAAAATATACTTTAAAGGAGAATGGTTAGCTTGATTTTTATGAAACGGAAATGATAGAAACCGCTGTGGGAGAGGAGTATGCACCATCTCAGTGACTGAACAGCTCCCACAGGGACCCACCTGTGTCCCACAGAGAAGCCCTAACAAGCTCCTGCAGGACCCCTCAGGATGGTCCTCTCTGTCTGGCCTGAAGAGCCAGCCACGAGCCTCTGAGGCTTGTGAGCCAACTAATTGAAGGCCTCCAATTAAGTTCAAAGATTTAGTAAGTCCATTAAAATGCTATTAATGTCACTTAGAAACTAGAGACAAAAAAAATACATACCCTCATCACTTGCCTAAAAGCAAGAAAAGAAACACTGCCCTGAAGAAATTCCCAGTTTTCCAAAGCCACCAATCCAACACCCTAAGAGAAAAACAGCCCAGTCACATCTCTGGTTCGGGAGGAATGTCGGTGACACTGCTCGTGCTCATGCTGTCCAAGTCCCTGACCTGAGATAAGTACCTGGACGGTGGGGTCATCTAGTTACCCTAAAGACAGGTAGATTAATGCCACATCCCTTCCCACCGAAGCAGACAGACACTCAGACTGAAGCAGACACTCAGTCCCAAAGGGACTTGGGCACCATGTCTAACCCTCCTTCCCTACCTGAAGCTGTATACAACGAACTGGGTTAATGGTATAATAGCATCAGGAAACGAGGTGGGCCTGTTAACTAAAATATTCTTAGATCTCGAAAGAATGGCTTAACCACAAAGTTCTTGCTAAGCTGCAAACATGTACAGCTGTAACAGACAACATTATCTCTGCACAGAGATTTGGATTTATTTTTAAGAAAAGGCAGCAGGAGTAGCTGGTAAACAGGCCTTCCTGTGCCCTCCCCCTCCTAACGTCTGCTTCCGCCTGGTTCCTTCGATGGAGAAGGAGGGGAGGAAAGGAGACCCACACTGACAGCAAACCTGGGCACCTAAGTGCTCAAAAGCTCTCTCACGTGGCCCCACACCACCAGGTACAGTTAGACAAGACTGTTATTATTACTGTTCCTGTCAATAGATGAGAACAAGGAATTCAGAAAATTTCACCAACTTAACCCAGGATCACATATTTTGAGCAGTAAATTGGACCTGCATTCTGACACTATATCCCTAATACCCAGCACTATACCAACAAATCACAACTGACTCAGCTCAGTGAGAAAAAATTCCCAATGCATTTGCATTTTTTAGCTTTAATGATACATATTCACATACCATAAAATTCACCCATTTAAAGTGTACGATTCAGTGGTCTTCAGTATGTTCAGAGGGATATGCAACCATCATCATCATCCACTTTTATAACACTTTCAACACCCAATAAGAAGCCACAAACACGTTCCCATTCTCCCCTGCAGCCTTCCCCCCAACTCCAGCCTCTTTTTCTGGCTCCTTCCACTCTGCACGACGATTCCCGATGTCCTCCAGGTACAGCACGTGTCATTACTTCACTCTTTATCCCTGCCAGGTAACGTTCCACTGCACGGACACACTGCACTTTGCTGATCCACTCATCAGGTGATGGACATCTGGACTGCTCCCACTTTCCAGTGATAAAAAGCACTTGTGCACAAGTTCTTGTGTGGATGTGTGCCCTCCTTCAGCATTGCATTTTCAAAGCACTTGCACAACATTCTCCCCTTTGCTTCACTACGTGATGGAGAAAACTGGAGCTGGGAGCAGTGAAGTGCCTTTGTCACCCACTGCCAGGCATCCTGTTCACTCCCTAACACCACACCGCTTTGCAGATGAGAAAAACCATTTTTTAGGCCATAAGTCAATCCATAAGGTAAGTTTAAATGCAGCCTTCCAGAGTCCAAGAACAGGAGGATGTGTTCAAGAAGGGATACTCTTAAAGGTCCCTCCCACATGATGGCCTCCTTCTGCCCACAGGACACTGAAAGCTGCTATTCCAAGGTGCTGAGGAGACAGGCATGGATGGAGTCAACACCTACTGGGTCCTATCCCAAGGGCAGCCCAGTCCTAGTAGAAGTCTGCAGGTACCTGTGGGCTCTACCCCGCAACGTCAGCCCCACGTGCCCAGTCCCCTGGCTTTCCCAAGGCCTCGATTCAGAGCTAACATGTTCACTATCTGGGACAGTACTGGGGGGCACATATTGCCATGGTCAACTGTATAATCTCCCAACCTCCGCAACGGTTACAATTCAGAAACACAGTTAATAATTATTTTATAGTATTAGAATTATACTGTATAACAGCCATTTATGACAGCTTACTAGGTACCTTTAATATATTTAATTTGTTTAACAATCACCATAACCATGAAGATAGGTACTATCATAACCCGTATCGTTACACATGAACACTTTCTCATACAGGAAACACAGAGTTGGTGGGAGCATAAATTGGTATAACTTCTTAGGAGAGTAACTGGACACAGCTGTAAAAATTCCCTTGGAGCAAGCAATTGCACTTCTAGGAATATACCTACAGATGGGTTCATAGAGCCCAAACCTGGAGATGCAAGAATACTGACCGAAACAGTTGTAACAGTGAAAACCTGGAAATGCATATACATCGATACAGCAGTGGTCAAGTAAGTTACAGTGTGTCTGTAAGTGAAACACTTGAGCCAGTTAGAGAGCAGTAGCAAGCATCTCCAAGGGGGACTATGGGAGAGAAGAGAGTCATTATTCACAACAGCTGACTTTTTGAGGATGTTACATGTACGTACCACCATTCTGGCTACAGGCTCTTAACACATTGGTACCGCATAGAAATCTCTAAGACATACACCAGGGACCGCACATTTTGGGCAAACTGCACGTTATTTAAATCGTCATAACTACAGATCGTCTCCGGAATCGTCAAAACAGTCATCCGCATCTTCGATCTCACTAGGAATATCTGATAAATTATCATTAAATACTTCCGGAAGTGTATCAGTTTCGTTGGTTTCCTTCCTTTTTCTGAGAGGGGGCATTTCTAAAAGCACCAGGAACTTGAAGACGAATATTCGAATGACCAAAATACAATGTAACTGCAATGCTTTTTGGGTTCGTGCAATTATATAGTTTTTCGTAGACTGACCTGCACGGTTTCCACCAATGAGATTGCTTCATTCAATGTGGACAAGACAGTGTGTTGACATCTAAGGTCCATAACATATGGCGCGTGAAAAACAAGAAAACTCGTGAGCGGTACGCAATGTGTTAACTTGTCTCGCGGCTTCCTCATATCTGCAAAATGGGACGACAACAAGACTGCCCACCCAGTGCTCATTAAAAACTACCTGTCGCTATTACTGCAATTTAAGGCTTATTTAATTATGATACTACCACTACTACTAACCATAATTCTGCCATTAGATGAGCTCCACAGAAAACTGTGTCATGCCTACGCTAGCCAGTATCAGGCTCCAGGCAGGTGCATGGAACCTGAGGCTAAAGCTACCTGCTCTGCTTCCCCAGCCAGCTCCCAGCCACAAGGGTTTCTTTCCCAGACACCCTGTCCTGCCCCCGTCAGCCCCCGCCACCAACTGGCAAAAGAAACCAAGTGCAGTGAGATGTGCCTCCACTGCCTACATGCTTTCCTCCAGATGCACACAGATTTGATCTCTGGTCAAATGTCACCTCCTTAGGGAAGCCGACCTAACTCCATCTTAAAACAGACCCACGCTGCCACCGTTCTCTACCCGCTTATCTTGTCTCCTGGGTCTTCAGAGCAGTTACTACTACCTGACGTCACAGCAGTATTTCTTCATTACCTATTTCCCATTCTAGAATCTAAGTCCCCAAGACGGGGGAAATGTGTCTCATTTCTTGCTCTTGTCCATTGTAACTAGAACAGTGTCCAGCAGATACTAGGTGTTCAGTAAATATTTATAAAGAGGTAGAACTGAAACGCAAGTTAATAAAAGCTATAGAATAGAAAATGTGCCTACAAAATAACTTAAAATTACTGTTGTCATCTTCTCCTGGCAGAGTGGAGTCTTAGGATTCTGTTCAGCCAAAAGTTAAGTGTTCTACAAACTCTAGCCCTACTGTTCAAAAATACCATTTTTTCATAAACTGATATAAAGCCCTGTCAAAATATGCTCAACACTTTTAAGCCAACAGATATAAAAAACAACAATGTTTTATATTGGTCATAACAACTGTTTAAAAAGGTGCTTCTGGAATAAATAAAGCTCAAAGGCAAACTGAATTATACTTACTCCCTCCCCTTCATTCCTTCCAAAACTCAAGTCTCCTGCATGTAGAAGGTCAGAACAAGCATTAACTATTAAACAGTTTTGTTAAAGTTTAATATAGATTCTTAACTATTTTAAGGGCCCATGTGATAGCTGGTAGGCACTGAACAAACTAAGGAGGTATCAGTATATTTAATTTGTTACAGGCCAAACCTTAGATTCCGTTTTAAACCTTAGAGAATAGGGAATTCAAGATGAACACCCCTTCTACTTGCCAAACTAACCTGCCAAAGCACAGCAGGGTGAGAACAGACAACATGGAAGGTCACAGGTAAAAGGGGGTTTTTAGCGACTTTAGACTCTCAAGGAGGCTAGGAGTTTACGGAAAAAGAAAAAGAAAATATTGCCATTTGCCATCTCCACCACACCAAAACTCTTAAAAGCTCTGTTGCGAATGTGTCAGGAAACTAGTAAAATATTACCCCACAAGCAAATAAGCAGGAAAATATGACCCACATTGAGGAGATAAATCAATCAAAACCAATCCAGAAGTGAAAGAGAAGTTAAAATTAGTGGACAAGGTCATTAAAACAGTTAGCACAACTGAATACCACATGCTGAAAATCTTAAGTAGAGAAATGGCAGATAGAAAAAAAAAAAACAGAAATTGGATGTCTAAAAATGAAAGTCACAATGTGTAAAATGAAAAATTACAGTGAACAAGATCAATGGTACATTAAACACTGCAGAAGATCAATAGATCTGTATAGCAATAAAAACTAACCAAAACAAAACATACCAAGAAAATACAAACAGCATCAGCGTGCTGTGGGACAACTTCAACAGTTTACCATGCATGGCACTGCGGAGTCCTCAAAGGAGAGGACACAGAGAAGGGACAGAAACAAACATGTAAAAAGTAATGGCTAAAAATTTCCCAAATTTGATGAACACCATGAACCCACCGATCCAAAAAAGAAGCTCCATGAACCCTAAGCACAAGAAACATGAAGAAAAGGACTATACACAGAGGTATATCAAAATAAAATCGCTCAAAATCAGTGATAGTGGAAATCTTAAAAGCAGCCTGAGCATAACAACATATTATGTAGAGAAACGAAGATAAGAAAGACAGATTTCTTGTAGGAAATGATGCAAGGAAGAAGACAGTGAAGCAACATCTTTAAGTAAAAACTAGATTTTAGCCCCAAGGTTCTGAGCTTCAGGTCTTTTGGCACAAATTTGTAATTCTGTGTAGCTAGCTCACTTCTGTGGCAATGGCACCTCTGAACTGTGAGCATTTCAGTGTGTCAAACACTATCATAACATTTGGCTAGATTAGACACAATATATTTAGCATCTGCTTTGTTAGTACCATGTTTTACACCCAAAAGGCAAGAGATAAGTAATTTCTCAGGGTGCATTCAGGAGAAGTTAATGCACTATTAGTAATGATTCCCTCTCCTCTTTTGTCCCCAAGTATATTCTGAATATGTGGTAATAAATCACACACTGAGCAGCATCTGTCACTTACAAAGAACTTTTTCATTTAATCTTCATACAGACTCTCTGAAGCAGACGAGGAAGGCATGACCATACTTACTGTATAACTGAGGAAAACGGGGCTCACAAAAAGGGAAGTAACTTGCCCACAGATGTGAGGTGGAGGAAGTGGTGGGGAGAAAGCAGGAACAGGTGTCATGCTAAACACGGTTAGTCTGGCAAAGACACTAACACAGCTAGTGTGCCCAATCTTTCTAACTCCAAGTAGCTCTTTCTATTAAACCACAACTGAAATATACTGCACTAAAGGAAAAATAAAAATTTCATTCTACTCAAAGAAAAGTAAAGCGGATTTCTTAATGAAAAGGAAGAACAGTTTTTACTTCTGTCCGTGTAATGAACAAGGCCCCAGCAAGTGCCCGACGACCAATGCAATGCCATGTTTCAGAACAGTACCCCCATGTAGTTCCTTAACACAGACTGCACGGGATGCGACACAGAAAGCCCACTGGCAGACGAAACAGTTTAGTCCAGGAGGTAGATGTCTGATCTGATCTAATGATAAAATGTAGATCCTTTCGGCAGAAACTGGAAAATGATGGCTTCCCCAAATCCAATCCACTGCCTGTTTTTATAAGGGCCACCAGCTAAGATTGGTTATTAAAGGTTAAACAAAAGAATAATAAATGAAACATTAATAATAGTAAGTGACAGACAAGAAAATCATCTCCAACTTCAACATCCATAAATAACATTTTACTGGAAGTCATGCTCATTCATTCACAAATCGTCTATGGCTGTTTTCGTGCAACCCCAGCAGAACTGAGCAGTTGCAACAGAGACATGTAGCCCTCACAGCCTGAAACATCTACTTCTGGCCCTTTACAGAAAGTTTGCCAGGTCCTGCTTTAAGAGAACAGATGGGCCACGCCACCTTTTATCATTTGCCATGAACACTATTTCTCATAACTAAGCTTTAAAAAAATTAACTCAAGATCACTAATGCAACAAATAGTTCTCAAGGGCCTGTTCTGTGCCAGGGATTGTGTTAGACTCGAGAACTCCAGCCATATACAAAGTACAGCCCCCACCCTCACCGGGAAGACCAGGAACGGCAGTTATGACAGGTGTCTGAAGAGTCAGGGCTCAGAAGCACAGACAAGAATGAGCACAGCCTGGTGGTCAAGCGCATCGCTCTGCACTTCGACATCCTTGGTTTCAATCCCAGCTGCACCACCTCCTGACTCTGTCACCTTGGCAATCACTTAAACTCTTTTTTTAAATCTGAAAAATAACACTTGAAAAGAAAAGAAAAAAGATACTAGTAACTAGTTATTTAATAAGATTGTTGTAAGAACTAAATGAGAATACATGAAAGTTTAGTGCCCAGCACATAACAAATATATACAAAGATGAAAATTCAAGTTTATAAACTGAATTTTAGAAATTCTATGTTGCCAATTAAAAGCACTTCCTTACTTTTAACAATTGTTTAAACAGAGAGAGGGACAAATCTTAAATGAAAGTCCTGAGGCACTTAACCTTGACACAGGCACCCAACGTGGGCAGCAACCCCACCGTCACAGAAGGTGGTCCTGGGCCCACTGCGACACTATTCAAACGGGGACCAAACGGGGACCACTGCTGTAGGAGCAGCGCCATAAAGCAGCAGTTCGTGATCACCCAGCCCAAGGCTGCAGGTCAGCAAGTCTAGGTAGACTCCCTGCCTGGGTGTGTGTTTCAGCCACTGCCACAAAACATAACTGCAAACAATTTTAGTTCAAAAAAAACCCTTTCATTTCTCCTTCACAAAATGACATGTTTACCTTTACCCTCTGTCCCCATCTTTCAAAGATAAGGCTACATTCTACCCCCTTTCCGGAGCCTTCCTTGAAGGTTTATGACCTCATGTGTTTAGCTATCACTTTCCCAAGAGTGTGATAATTTCACAAAGACTTAAAAAGACTGCTTTTAAGTAATTCACTCATTCCACAAATATTTATTGGGAACCTACTGTGTGCCAAGCTATGTGCTCAGAACACAGTGGGAAGCAAAACCAAGATGTTGTACGAGATAAAACTGGAGACACTGGGCTGAAGCCTGAAAGCCTGGCCCAGGTGCTTGGGTTTTTATGTCGAGGAGAGTCACTGAAAAGCTCTAGACACGTCACTCACTCTAGCAAGAACCTAGAGGGCCAGCTTCAACAGTAGATGAGCGCAGCCTCTGCCTCTGCGGAGCACCACTCTTGTGGAAGGGAAAACAAAAGTACACAGGTAAGGCAGTCACTGAAACTGAGGGACAGAGGGAGTGTCTGAGTTAGGGAGTGAGAGGGCAGTCAGGGAGGCCTAAGAGGTGAGGAGGAGCTGGCCCCGCAGAGCCATGTAAAAGGGTCCCTTCTGTGCAGAGGGATCAGCGTGCTAGCCCCTAAACGGGAAAAGAGCCAGGCAGTCTCCAGGAAGACCACTGTGAATGCAGCACACGAGAGCAAGACGAAGAGCGGTAGAAAGTGAGACTGGAAATCACGAGAAGTTTGGATTTTGTTCTAAGTAGAATGGGAAGTCACTGGGGTTTTTTGGTTTGTTTGTGAAATTACCGTACTTATCTTATTCTGAGTATGTAATCCAGTTACACGAATCAAAGTCTGAAAGGCACATAAGGTTACACGGTGAGAAGTAAGTCTCCCTCCCACTCCTATCCAACAGCCACAGAGCTCCCTAGAGGCAACACTTCATCAGTCTGTGAAGGGTGGTAGCAGAACGTGACCTGATTTACACTTTGCGGTGATCACCCGGGCTGACAGGTGGAGAAGAGATGGAAGGAAAGGGCTCAGGGAGACCAGCTGCTGTGATTGTCCAAGGGAGACATTGTGGCTGCTGGGACCACTCGACGTGAGCGGAGATGGGTTATTAGGACTGACTCAGGACGTACTCTGAAGGTAGAACTGACGAAATTAATGTCAGCAAGGCAGCATTAGTGACAATACCTACAGGCACTGACTTCCACACACTTAGAATCTACAGGTCCGGTATTTTGGACTTTAAGGCTTAAATACTCAGAGTTCAGTAAATATGTAGATAACGAGTTGCAGAACGAGTAGTATCAGAAAAAAGATTACGAAAATGTAATGTTAATAATTTGATTAATAACAAACTTACTGTGTCAATATAAAATAGATGATTTTATTTCAAAAACAGCAGTTCTGAAACCAACCCAAACTGTACACTGCAGCTGAGGGGCTGAAATGGCAGCTGCTTAGAAAGAGAAAACTTAAGACTGAGGTGTCCAACCATGGGAGCTGTTGGCTGCCACACAACAGGGAAGGCTCCAGCCCTCTCCGAAGGACAGGACTTTGAAGCACGACATCATACCCATGTGAAGTAGTCCTTCCTCTCATAGCTTAAGATGCACCAGAGAATTCTCACCAAATCTTAGAATAAGAAAAAAGTGCCATTAATGGACAAGACCCTTACACTGAGTGTTCTTCCCTGCCTTCTGGAATAAAGTACAATGCAACGGAAAGAAGGGAGGAGGCCAGTGTCTGTATTACACACAGCACAAAGGCCAAACGTTAACGCAAAAGGAACCTAGGGTTAGTGAAATGCAAATCGAAAGTTCAAGATACCACCTCACACCCATTAGATGGCTCTGCAGCTACTCTCAAACACGCAGAAAACGGGTGTAGCGAGGGTGTGCAGACACTGGAACCCCTGTGCTCTCCTGGTGGGAATGTACAATGGCACAGCCACTGTGGGAAACAGTATGGCAGTGACTCAAAATTTTAAACATACAATTACCACATGATCCAGCAATTCAACTTCTGTGTGTAGACCCCAAAGAATTTGAAGTGGGGTCTCAACGCCATGTATGTACTCCCTGTTCGTAGCAGCACTATTCACAGCAGCTGAAACATGGAAGCAAGCAAGTAAACGTGGTCCACCCACACAGTGGAACATTACTCAGCATTAGGAAGGTTGAAAATTCTGACACAGGCTAGAGCACGGATGCCAAGTGAGATAAGCCAGTCACAAAAGGACATATACGGCAGGACTGCACTCATGCGAGTTACTCAGAGTCAGAGAGACACAAGGTGGAACTGAGGCTGCCAAGGGTCAAGGGTCAAGGGCCGGGAGGAAATGAGAGTGGGAGTTACTGCCTAATGGCTACAGACTTCCCGCTTCGCAAGAAAGGGTTCAGGAGGGAGGACTGACAGCTGACGGAGACGGCAGGTGCTGATGGTCGCACAACAATATGAACGTATTTAATACCACTGAACTGTAGACTTAAAAATGGTTAAGATGTTAAATTTTATGTGTTTTACCACAATAAAAAAAATTTTAAAGCATGCTGGGAAAACACGTATATTACATTGCTATCTATCTAATAAACAGGAAGTATGAACACAACCATAAAATTAAGAAGATTATACATCCTACCAAATGGGAGAAAATATTTGCAAACTGTATCTTTTAAGGGGTTAATATCCAAAATACATTAAAAACTCAACAGCAAAAAAACAATCCAATCAAAAAATGGGCAGAAGATCTGAATAAATATTTTTCCAAAGAAGACACAGATGGCCAACAGGAACACAAAAGGTGCCCAGCATCACTGATCATCTGGGAAAATCAAAACCACAATGAGATACTACCTCACACCTATTAGAAGAGCTATTAATAAAACATGAAGATATAACTGTTAGGGAGGCTGTTGAGAAAGGGAAGCCTTGTAACCCTTGTGCACAGTTGGTGGGAATGTAAATTGGTGTAACCACTATGGAAACAGTATGGAAATTACTCAAAAAATAAAAATGGCTCTACCATATGACCCAGCAATTTCACTTCTGGGTATTTATCCAAAGAAAATAAAAACACTAACTCCAAAAGACATATGCACCCCCATGTTTACTGCAGCATTATTTACAATAGCCAAAACATGGAAGGAGACTAAGTGTCCACTGATGGGTGTATGGGTAAAGACAACGTGGTGCATATATACAACGGAATATATTATTCAGCCACAGAAATGGAAGTGCTGCCATGTGCAACATGGACGAAACTTAAAGGCATTATGCTAAGAAAAGTAAGTCTGAGAAAGACAAATACCGTATGATCTCACTGATATGTGGAATTTTAAAACAGAAAAACAAACAAAAACTGAACTCACGGATACAGAGAACAGACTGGTGGTTGCGGGTAGGGGCGGAACATAAAGAAGCAAGACTTGTTTTATATGTTTACCTTTAAAAGTCTTTTCATATTTTACATAATTATAAAACAAAATTAAATGTTTAAAAAGCAACCCCTAAATATTGAAAGCAAAATAATAAACAGAAGAACCAGTAGTGTGGCAAAGTCATGGAGCAATGATTCTAAGTGACTTTAAACACAGTCATTTGACTGCATATCCCTAACAAGTATGCAAAAAAACCCTTGCAGTTTTCATTAGTTACTGGTAGTAGTGTCTGTATTATCGTCCTGAGACTGAGATGTGTACAGTGTGGGATAAAACACTGAGTAACTGGAATCACAATGTTTGTCTTAGAAGAAAAAAAGACACAGGTGTAAGATCAAGAAGGTTAAACAGAGCTCTCTGTCTTCCAGCTTCACAACAGGAAGTACCAGTAACCGTGACCTGAAAAGACCAGGAAACAATGACCAACCTAGTAGGGATGAACAGCCAACCCTGGGGCCCAGACTGTGGTGACTGAGTATGATTTTTCATTTGGAGAAGGGGCGAGCACAGGGCTGGGACAGCAAATGGATGAGATGAGCCTGGGCAGGCTGTCAGACCAGAAAGAAGAGCGCTCAGAGACTATTAGTGTTGTGTCTAAAGGATTTAGGAGCCACCATTAAAAATAATAATAGTTATTTTGCTCTCCTCAGGAAAGGAGCAACTTGGAATAAAATCTGGCATGCCTCAGCTGTTCAGGGCAGAAGGTCACGTGTCATTAACTTCCTTTGTCTTCCTCTGGCTGCCTACACGCACACGTAAGTCCCAGGTCCCTGCTGAACAGACTGCGTCCTCTCCTGGAGCACTGACGCTGAAGTCGTCCCCTTCTGTCGCCAGAGGCCAGGGGCACTGCTGTGCAGCAGGTTTCTTCAGTTATCAACGATGACCTTCCCACCGACAGGGAAGGCTACATCCACAGAACTGGTGGGGTGGACGTTTTGGCCATGAGGGTGTGGCTATTAATACGGTGACAGAAGAAGACGAGAGGACTCTGGGAGACACGGAACCTTCTGCAGCACCTCCATCCAGGAGATGCCCGTCAGTGCTGCTGACCTCATCTGAGAAGGCTGGCCCCACCGCCTCACCCCAGCCAGGGTTCAGTCCTTGTGGAGCTGAGGAGGAGCCGGAGGGGGTGGGAAGGGAGCCAAGGCATGCACATCTTGTCATTTTTTTTTCCTTTGATTAAATGTCACTTTTTGAGGCAAAAATTTTTTTTATTATTATTACTTTTAAATAAAGAAAAAAAGGACTTAGGCACCAATTTGAGCAGATTCCTACTGGACAAAGATGGGATAATCTGAGAATCAATAAAGATAATATCTATAATGGATTGAACCACATCAAATATGCTTAAGACTCTTGAGTTCACGATGACACAAACACATACACATAATTCACTGGCTACTTCTGGAGGACGCCAGCTCATTATTTTGGAAACTAGTCAATAACGGAAAGAAATTAAGTATTTATCCTGCCTTTCCCAAGAGAACTGTAACTTAAAGATAACAAAATTATGGAGAGGAAATGTCTCCTTATAGAAGCATTCCAGCTAATAAATGAAGTTATGGAATTAAAATGTCCACATTTTCAACACCTAATGAAATAATGACTCTAAGCCTGAGCATCAAGGGCTGCTAGCAAGAAGGAAGAATATTAACCTTACCTGCCTGCTCACCTATGAAGTCTTCTTACCAAAAATAAATCAACCCTGAATCTGATTACACTTTTAGAGGTAACCAGATTAAATTTACAGTAAATTCTGTGTGGTTAAACCATAATACAGAATAAAATCCAGACTGTGTGTAACTCCACAGGACAAAACATCAAGTTTCAGCAACAAATAAATTACAAGAGACAACAAAAGACAAAGAGGAGCCTACAGGTTAAAACAAGTCACTGTGTGTGAACAGCACTTGGACCTGAACTCAAACTGTTAAAAAAAATTGAGACAATCAGGAAGATTTTAACACTGGGTGGGTATTTGAAGGTAATAAGGAACTTTGTGATGGTGGTATTTCTGTTTATCTTTTTAAAAAGATATATGTAGATATACACAGCAAAATATCTAACAGTTAAAATCAAATGACATCTGGGTTTCAGGCTACAGATCCAGCAACAGAGGCATGAGTTAACTGTTGAAGCTGGATGAGGGTAGAGAGGGCTTATAATCAATGCTATATTTTGTGTGTGTGAGACACAAACTAAATAGGTAAAAATACATAAAGTCAACCTAAACTCTCAGTTTCCTGTAATAAAAATGTGTTCTTAAAATTAACTGTTGGAAACCATCAATAAACAAAAAGACAACCCACTGAATGGGAGACCATTTTCACTGATACATCTGATAAGGGGTTAATATCCAAAATTCATAAAGAAATTATAAAACTCCACACCAAAAAAACAAACAATCCAAGTAAAAAATGGGCAAAGGACCTGAACAGACACCTCTCCATAGAGGACACACAGAGGGTCCACAGACATATGAAAAGGTCTCAACCTCGCTCATCGAGAGAGAAATGCAAACTAAAACCACAATAATATCATCTCACACCTGTCAGAGTGGTGAGCATCAACAGACCAACAAACAAGTGCTCATGAGGACGTGGAGGGAGGGGACCCTTTTGCACTGTTGGTGGGAATGCAAACTGGTGCAGCCACTGTGGGAAGCAGTGTGCAGACACCTCAAAAAAAAATTAAATTTTGAGATACCTCAAAATTAAAAATGGAACTGCCTTTTGATTTTCACTGACTCCACTTCCAGGAACATATGTGAAGGAACCAGAAACCCTAATTTGAAGGAACCTAAGCGCCCCCACTTTCACTGTGGCGTTATTTACAGTCGCCAAGACCAGGAAGCAGCTCAAGCGCCCATCAGTGGGTGAAACAGCGCTGGCACACTTACACAGTGGAACACCAGTCGGTCATAAAAAAAAGAACCTCTTACTCCTTGCAACAGCATGGACGGACCTGGAGGACATCATGCTGAGTGAAACGAGCCAGTCCGAGAAAGGCAAATACCACGTGATCTCACTCACATGCGGAGTCGAGTGCACAAACGGACCCAACAAGCAGAACAGCGCGGAGGGCCGGCTGACAGGTGGGGGGGTGGGGGAGGGGGAGTGAAGAGATGAGATGGACAAACAAGAAAAAGGGCTCGTGGACACAAAACAGGATGGTGATGGCAGGCGGGGGGAGTAATAGGGGAAATAAACGGTGATGGAAAATACAACAAAAATTACCAAAGCACTGTCAAACTATTAAATAACGGAGACAATAAAATCCCAGCATTAGGTATTTGACTTCTTTAGTTTAAGTTTGTTTTAAAGCATATCAGTATCTACTTTTGTGATTCAATACAATGACCGCTTGAAATAACAAAAACTAACACTCATCTAAAGAAACAGCTTTTGCAGTACAATCAGTGGAACAAAACCACCCCAAACAAAACCTAATCGGGATCAGATAACGTCAGGAATTAAAGGAGAAAATGGCCAGCCCTGTAAATTCCTTTTTTCCAAAGAACACGGGCCCACGTCTGGGGGCGGGGCAGCTTTTGGAGCCCCGGCACTCGGGGACCCCCGGACTCCCGCCACCCACCCGGAGCCGACCCGCAGCAGTCCCGACGGCCGGAACCTCCACTTCCTCAAAAGCCACTCCGCGGCGCCAGTGTCCCACGGGCAGAGCCCCAGCGGGAGGCCGAGGTCCCGGGCTTCAGGGAGTAACGCGCACGTCGCGGGCACTGGCCCGACGTCTGCCAACCCTGTCACGCCATCCGCCGGCCCGCCCGGCCCGCACTCCGCGTGGGGGCGGGTGGACCTCCGGGCCGCCCGCCGCCTTCTCGCGGGGGCCCACGATGCTCGCAGGGAGGCCGCGGGGACCTTTCAGCAGCCTGCTTCCTACCCCCACTACGATTTCAAAACATTCTCACACATTTTCTCACACACACACACACACACACACACACACACACACACAATCTGCGTTAGCCTGCCAGCTTTGCACACGGCCGCCGGCCGCGCGTTCGGTCCGTGCCGTGGAGGCAGAAACCCACAGGCCAGGCCACCAGCACGGCCACATCTGCCGGCCGCTTACTCCGAGGCGGCGTGCACGAGGGAAGCGCAAACCGCCCAGCTGCACAGCACGCACCCCAAGAGCAGAAACAGAAGTGCTGGAGGCACCGGCCCCCGACACCTTCCAGAAACGGGAGAGGGGCGAGGGCGGCCAAGGGCCCAAAGTTGCGCGACAGCCCCCGGCCGTCCGCGGCAGGGCCGGCGTTTCCCTTCCCGCAGATGCCGTCGTTGTAAAAACCAGGGCCGCCTGGCAGGATGCGGAGGCCGCGACCGTCTGCATCTGTGCCCAGAGGGGCGCTCGCCAGCACCGCGCGGGCCGTGCGTGCGAGCCGGAGCCGCCTCCCCTGACGGCCCCGGCCCCCGCGAGAGCCCGGGCGCCCCCACAGCGGCCAGCGTGCAGAACAGCTCGCAGGGCGTGGGCTCCCGCACCGGCTGCAGGCAGACGGGCCGCGGGCCGCGGGCGGGACCCTTCCCGGGGCGGGCCGCGCAGCCCCGTCAGCGCCCCCGCCCGCTCGGCGGGCTGCAGGCCCCGCGCCCCGCCGCCGCCCCTTCGCGCGGGCCTCACCTCACGGACGAAACGCGGGCAGCGCGCGGGATTCCCAAGTCCGACTGCAGCCGCCGCCCGTCGCCTCCAGCTCCAGCTCGGTCTCGGACTCCGGCTCCGCCCCCTGCCCTGCCCTCCCAGCTCACCCGGCCCGCACCTCCCGCCCGCCCGGCCTCTCCGCCCCCTCAGCCCTCCGTGCTACCCGGGCCGCTCGAGTTGGGTGCGGCCTGCGGCCCTGCAGCCCAACAACACGCCACCCCATAGGCCCAGCTCGTGCCGCACCGCCACACAACACTCTCCACCATTGGCTGCTAGGAGGCGTGGGGCGGGGCCTGAGCGGCGAGGGGCGGGGCTGCCGCCCGGGCTCAAGAAGACCGGACTCCGCGTAGCCCCGCCCCCCCGCGGACTGCCGGGGGTTTGGCGCCACAGGTCGTCTGAGCGTAGCGCGCGGACGGCGGGCGCTGCCTCACAGGCCTCGTTGCTGAAGCAGACCGCCAGCTCACCCGGAGCCGCGTCCCCTCGGTCGTTGTCGCCGGCAGACTGTGGTGGAGCCCTTCTGCGGGCCCAGTTCGCAGGAGGCGCAGCCGAGCCGACCAGACGATCCCGTTTGCTAGGGCCGGGGCCGGACCTCCCCCTGCGCGCCTCGCCCGCTCCTCCAGCAGACGAACCCGCACCCGGAGTGCTCGGCCCTGGGCTGGTGCCGGCCCAGAGCCCCAGCGGGCGGGCGCGTCCGCAGGCGGACCGCCAGGGTGCGGCCAGCACAGCGGGGCCTGTGGACCTTGATAAGGCTCCACAGGCGGGGCTGCTGCCGCTGGACGAACGAGCCTCTGTCACCTTCTCCACCCGGGAATTGACCAGGCCACCTGCCCATGACCCTGGAGGCTAGCCTAGAGTCCAGACCAGCACCTTCCCCCCCTCTGCCCTTCCCGTTGTGCCATCTCAGCCGCCCCCCCCCCCAAAAAAAAGCCCTGGAGAACGGTTTTTTGTTCACTTTATACCCACGGAAAGCTGAGGCCCAGCGCAGGGCAGTGGAGGAACAGTGAGGAACCCCGGCCTCCCTGCCCGGCGGGGACCACTTTGGCTGTAGCCACAGAATGAATGGTCAGAGTATTGTCCGTGCATAACAGTGACCTCTGATTCCGCCCGTGGCCTGGACAAGACCCCGCAACTCGGTCCCATTCACATCAGTCTGCCGGCACCCAGCAACGGATCCTGGCCCACCAGGAGGGTCAGTGAAGGCGTCCCGAGGGACAGAAGGGAGGCGGGGGCAGCAGAAGACAACCGGGCAAATCATCACGGAGGCGTCAAGTACAGCGGAGGGAGCGTCCTCAAGAATACCGTCATAACTGTGTGTGGTGACACACGGGTGCGAGACTTCAGGGCGATCACTTCAAAAGTTGTAGAAAAGTCTAATCACTGTATTGTACGCCTGAAACTAACCTAATACTGCATGTGAACTGTAGTTGAAAAAAATCTGTTTAAGATGTTATTTATTCATTTCTACAGAGGAGGAAAGGGAGGGTGAAGGAGGAGAGAAACATCAGTGTGAGAGGGAAACTTCCATTGGTTGCCTCTCCAATGCTCTCAGCTGGGGACCTGGCGCGCAGCCCAGCCATGTGCCCTGACCGGGAATCGAACCCACAACCTTCTGTTCACAGGCTGGTGCTCAACCTGCTGAGTCACACCTGCCGGGGCTAAAAATTTGTTCAAAAAAATTTTAAAGACCAAATCAAACTTCTAAAGGTGAAAAGTACGTTGGATGGGATGAACAGCAGGTTAGACACATCCCAAGAAAAAGTGAACTAGAAGCGACGGAAAAGGAACTAAGTGAAGCATGGAGAGAGAAGAGCCTAGAAGAGAATGAACTGAGAGCCAGTGAGCTGTGGGACAGCTTCAAGAGGCCTAATATGGGTGCCATTGGAGCCCCTGAACAGGAAGGTGGGATTGGGAGGAAAATATACTATTTGAAGATATAATGGCCAAAGGTTTTTGTGTTTTTTTTCAAATTTGATGAAAACTATGAAGCCACAGATCCAAGTAACTCAAAAAGTTACTCTGGCTTGCTCCTGGGCCCTGGTACAAATGGAATGTTTCTATGGGGCGTGAAAAGTGACTGAGGCCAGAACTGCCGTAGCTCGGTCTGCCGGACTACCAAGACAAGACGTCAGGCAGATACATCATAATCTGGAAGGGGTAGGTCCAGGATTGGGTTCACACAGGTGCGGAGGTAGGTGGTCCAGCTCCCGTGTCCCCTGCCACTGTCACAAGTATCTGTATCTCAGTACCTATGTTCTCGGGGACTCCCTGTGCCACAGTGGTTCCTTGCACGCCTATCAGGCAGTCTGTTCTGGGCAGAGGGACCAGACCTGCAGGCACAGACAGAGCTGCATGTGTGTGGGGGAGTTGCCCTCAGAGGACTCTATGCTGCAGCGTCACAGCCAGAGACAGGCTGTGGCCTTTCCCTCACTGCTCCTCCTCTATCTAGAGACACAGATTTGGTTCAAGAGCCAGCTTTGCCCCTTACTCCCTGTGTGGCCTTGGATCCTCTAGGTCTCCCCTCCAGAGACCAATCCCAGAGGGCACTGGGCAAGAAGCCCCTTGGGCCCAGACCCCAGTCTTCCCTTCCCTTGGGCCCAGTCAGAGCCAACCACCCACCTGGGGGGGCAGGAAGCTCCTCCTTGGGCCAGCAGGGGGCATCCATGCAACGTGACCCAGAGTAGGCTTGGTCCGGGTCAGGGAGCAACTACTGACTTATTTTGTGAGGCCTCTTCTGGTTCTAAATCCATCTCTTTATAATAAAAAAAAAAAAATCTAGTAACAGAGGATATCGAGTTTCACGGCATGATTTCTGATCAACTAACTGCAGGAAAAGGAAAATCGTGTCTGTCCTGGGCTGAGAGAAGCTTCCCAAAGCTTCCCAAAGTCTGGGGCTCTCTTCTCAAGCCCAAGAATGGACCGCATGCATCTCTGAGCACACAGTGATCTGGGCAAGCCAGTGAATTCTCTCTGAGCCTGTTCCCTATCTGTAAGAAGCAGGAGCAGATAGCCCCGAGGGCAGGCCCCAGGCCTTCCGTTGGCTCATACCCAAAGATGGAGGCAAGTCGGTTTGGCTTCCCCCACAAGGCTGTGGTCCCTCAGCTGGGTGGGAAAAAGCCTGGGACCCTGGGAGGCAGACTTACTAGACACCAGACAGGAACTGCCCAAGGTCATGAGGGTGGTGGAGAGCCAGGCAGGAGCCAGGGTCTGGGCTCAGAGGACAGAGGGAGACCACATAGAGGTTAAGTGGCAGAGCTGGGACTCAAATCCAGGCCTTGGCCTCAGCTTCTCACCTGTAAAATGGAACGGATAGCAGTGGTTCTCCAAGCAAACTATTTCATGTACCCAGCTCAGCGCCTTGAGCAGTAAGTGCTTCCTGAGTGGTACACACCCTCCAACCCTAAACGAGGAACAGAACATTCATGGCAGGTCTCAGGAGGGAGTGGGGCCCCTCTGGCCCCCCCTTCATGCTGGAGGACCATGCCTGAGACCTCATCCACCACTCCCAACGCACATAGTCTTTCAACTGAGGCTCTGAGCCCAGGGGCTGTTCACAGAGGAAGGCCCAGGGCTGGGCGGAGGGAGGCATGCCAGGCCCTGGGGTGGGCCTTGGGCAGCCACAGGCCTCACAGAAGTACCTATCTCATAGCTCCGGGCCCCAGAACCTCTGAATCTTCCAGCTCAGGTGTCTTTCAAATATGTTTCACACACTCAGCTGTCTCTGAAGTGGCCACGCGTTAGCCGAAAGCCACAGCGTCCTTCACCCTGCCTCACATCACCAGTGCGGAGGGCCCCAGGCACTGGGTGGAAACTGCTTCTCTGATCCAAGTCCCCATTTTAAAAAGTTACAGGAAGGAAAGCTACAGCCACAGTGGGGAGCAGCATGCCTCTCCAGGTCCCTGGAGCGAGTGCAGGGCAGAAGGCTGAGCGCTGCAGCTGTGGGGGCGAAGACTGCCGGCTTTCCAGACCCGGTGCAGGCCTCGGGGAGCTCCCTGTGCCCCAGTCTCCAGGGTGACGACACCGGACCCCGGCCCAGGCAGACTTTACCGGAAATGTCTGCAGACAGTGCTGCACCTGCTTCCTGGAGGCAGATGGCCATCATCCCTACTGCAGCCCCCAGCATCCTAGGGACGCAGCCTCCGTCAGCTGACCAGCTGCCTGCCTCCCTCCCTTCCCCTCTCCAGCAAACCAGCCCAGCCCACCCAGAACATGCCCAGGTCAGGGGAGAAGCCCAGAGGGCCTTCTCCGGGGGGAGTGGGCATAAACGCCGTCCTCAGCTTGGGTTTCACACAGAAAATCCCTTTTCTCAACACAAGTGCTGTGAGGGTTAGATGATCCTGGGGTCCCTGCCAGCCCTGACCCCCAACCGAGGCCATTCCACACACACACAATCCATCCTGCCCAGACGGCCGTGCCAGGAAGAGAAGCCTGCGGGGACTCCATGGCAGGAAGTGAGGGGTGGACCAGGGACGGGCCTGAGCTGTGTGGCCCAAAGGACTCAGCTATCTGGGCCACCATCCCCGCCTAGCCTTGGCCTACTCAGGGCCCACTCTCCCTGTCCCTCTGTCTGTACTGGTCACTTCCTGGAGCCACCAGCAGCATTCCAAGCTCCGAGCCCCGCACAGCCCAGACAGTGTGTGGTGAGTGCCTGCAGCCCAGCGGTCTCCCAGGAGCCGACCGTTGGCTTGGGCAGCGTGTGACCCAACTGTGCGTGGGGGGAGCTCTAAGCTCTGCCGCCCAGCGCACTGGACCTGACCTGTGGCCGTGGAACCTGGCACTTCGGAGTGTGGGCTCTGAGCCCGGGCTGCTCGAGTGTGCCTCCTGCTCTGTCACCAGCTGTGCACCTGCAGCAAGTCACTTAGCCAGCTCTGCCCTGCAAGATGGGGAGACCACTTCTCAGGGTTCCTGTCAGCTGAGCTGCTGCGGGTGTCACCACTTGGATGTCAGTGCAGGTACTCAGCAAGGCCAGTCACCCCTCCTTCCCGATGAAGCCCGGCCACCACGGCAAAGGTCGTCTGTGCTTTATTGTGCAGCAAGGGCCCCTCCTAGAGCCTCAGTCTTAGCGTTCCTGGGGGTCTGGGGACAACCCCGGCCCCAACCACAAATGCCCCAGTCCTCCTTGCCCAGCTCCCAGCCCAGGGCAGGGTGGGGATCAGAATTCCTGTCCATGAAGCCCAGGCCAGCTCAGTCTGGAGGCCCTGGGCTGCTGGGAGGTGGAACAGGGTAGGCAGGGCAGGATACAAGAGAGCCCCCAGCCCTCTGGAGCCTGAGGCCCAGTCCAGCCCCAAGGACCCAGCCTGCTGGGGGGGCCTGGCCTGACAATCAAGTGTTCCATGGGGGAGGCCTCAGGTCAGAGCTCCTCCTGCCCTGCAGGCCTATCTCATCTGCACGGCCCGAGATGGTAGCCTTGGGGTCACCTCTGCCCAACAGCAGGTAGGCGTCACCTGGGCCCCGTGTAGCCGTAGGGGTGCTGCAGCAGCAGGCTCTGGTGGCCAGGCAGCGGGTGGGTGTGGTAGTGCTCCACCAGGCTGCCCACGCTCACAAACAGGACCTCACCCTCTAGGTAGAATTTAGAGTCCTGGAGGGAAGGGGAGACAAGGTCAGAGGCGTCGGGCCAGCCTTCCCCTCCCTGCAAAACAGGGCGGACAGGCCTGCTCCCGCTGCCCCAAGCTCCTGCCTCACTCCCCACTCTGCCCCAGGGGTGCAGGCCAGGTCTGTAGGTCAGCCCGGGATCCAAAGCTGATCACCCCACCCCCTCTTGGCAAGGAGGGGGCGGTTGAGGCAGTGAGAAAGGGACGGTGCCCAGAAGTGCCAGCTCAGCCCATCCACTGCCTATACTCTATGAGGAGACTGTCCCGCCCCTAGGCCAGGTCCCCTCCCACCCAGGGTCCTCAGAGGGGCCAGCCTGCTTACCTTCTCAAAGACACGGTAGTTTCTCACTTTGTTGGAAGTCTCGTCCCACACGACCAAAACCTGCAGGAGAATCATGGTCAGCAGCAGGCGCCGGCTGACCACACAGCTCACCCCAAAAGAGCCAGGCTTCAGGGGCCCAGAGGGTGAGCAACACCACGGCTGGAGTCTGTGGCTCTCAGGGGTGACATGGGGAGGGGTTGCCCTGCTCACAGACAGCAGGGTGCGGGAGGGCAGCCCTTTGCCCCGGGGCTCCGGCCTCAGAAGGCCTCTAATGAGACTTGAATGACAGTAGCAGAGGCCTGGCCCACCCTGGGACCACCACTGACGCACAGGGGACATGGGGGCTCAGTGGGGTTACATGGTCATCTTTGCAGGGGCAGAGGCAGAGTGGGCAGGTGACCTGCCATTCCCACTGCCCCAAGCAGCCTCCCCTTCAATGTTCGGGGACCTCCACCCCCGTCAGAGGCCGGGGCCCCAGCCCCGCCTTCCCGTCTCATGAAAGTGCTGGGTGGTGGCCACCACTTCCCCTGTCCGTGGTGGTGTTTAGTTCCTGAGGATAGACAGGGAGAGAGGCTGCTAGGCAGAGACCCCAAGAATGACACTCGGTTGAGATGGCAAACAACAGGCATGGAAAACTGATCTATATGTTGCAAAGGCCTGTGCTCACCTACAGGCCGGGCGCGTGGAAGGCCAGCAGACTCCAGCACAAGGCAACTGTCCCAGGGCCTTTGCTTGGCAGAGTGGCTACCAGGGTACCCCCCTCAGCACCTACCTTCCCGGACTTGGTGGACGAGTTGCGGATGCAGTAGAGGCCATCCTGGGGTTCCCCCCGGGGGCTCGTGGTTTTGAACAGCCTACGAAAGTCAGCAGGTGAACCATCCTCAGAGAGCTCTCTCAGGGACCCTCAAGCCCCAGTCCCCGGCGTGGCTTTTGTCCTCTCACTATCCCGCAGCTCTGCTGCCTAGAGCAGTGGGTGCTGGGAGGGCCAGCCCACATAGAGGTCTGTGCCACAGGGTGACAGCCAGCAATGGGACTGAGCTGATGGCATCTATTGTTTCTCCAGGTTTCTAGCTACACTTGACTGTGTACTTGTACCAGCAATGACCCAGCACCAAGGTGAGTGGGGAACAGAAAAGCAGAAAGAGCCCTGGCTGGTGTGGCTCAGTGGATTGAGCGCTGGCCTGCGAACCAAAGGGGCACTGGTTCAATTCCCAGTCAGGGCACATGCCTGGGTTGCGGGCCAGGTCTCCATTAAGGGGCGCGCAAGAGGCAACCACACATTGATGTTTCTCTCCCTCTCTTTCTCCCTCCCTTCCCCCCTCTCTAAATATAAATAAAATTAAAAAACAAAACAAAACAGGGAACCTCATATCTACACAAAACGAAGCCTTGGAGAAAGGAGGGCTCCGCACTGACCTCTCCACCTCGTAGGATTCCGTGGTGTTGACAAAGACCGAGGTGGGCAGTGGCACCTGGAGAGAGGTCAGTGGTGGTCAGCAGCAAGGTCTCCTTGGTGCACAAGGCCAGCACCCCTTTCCCTCCCCCCACTGGCTGCCGGCCTGTGCCAAGACCCCAGGCTGTGCACCGTGTTCTGCCCCCTCAACTCCAGGGTCTTGGGGGCTCCTGGCTTGAGATGGCCAGTGTGGGGCCCCCTGGCCGGCACCCCCTGCAGCCGCCCACCCCCGGCGGGGACCCTGGCTCCCCAGTAGGCCTTGCCTTCTCATAGTCCTCGTCAGAGTCAGCCTGCGGGGCATCGTCCTGGGAGGGCAGCCGGGTTTGCTCAAAGGAGAAGCTCCTGAAACTCTGCCCATCAGGGGGAGATCGCCTGGGAAGGGAGCAAGAAGGAAGTCACACTCTACTGTCACCATGGACAGTACCCCTCTGCTCCCCTCCACACCACCCATGCACCCCCCACGTGACTGCACCAAGCTCAGCCTTGGAGCCACGGGGCCTGTGCTGGCCACCCTGAGGTGGGATCGGGAAGCCTGAGCTAGAGCCAGGGCTGGCAGTGGCCCTGGCAGGGGGTGCTGGAGGCCTGCGCTCTGGTGTCATCACACCACAGGCAAGTGCTCTGGACACTGTGGGACAAGGCCAAGCTGGAGGCGTCTCAGGCCCTACCCTGCCACTGACCAGCTTCTGAACGTGACCAAGTCACCCCCTCCCAGAGCCACAGTGCGGATGACTGCGGAAGGGCCCAGCCCAGGGACCCGCCCCACACGTGGGGCGAGGTGGCCACAGGGAGAATGAAAGGAGGCCACATGAAAGGACAGGCTGCTGGGCTGTGGGCCCCGGGACCCAGGTCTAGGTCAGAGCAAAGTGACCCTGGCCGCACCACTGCAGCCCCTCATGAAACAGAGGCATAAGCATGACAAGGGGTCCTCCCGGGCACCTCTCACAGGCGGCAGGGCGAGCCAGAGTCCTGGTAAGAAGGGGGCCGCGGTCGGGGGTGTTCTGGGAGCCCCGGTCTAGCGCACCCACTCGAGGCCCACGCCTATGGCTCCCAGGACCTGCCCTGCTGTGGGTCCAGGGCATCTCTGAGCACAGGCTGTTAACACAGCAATAAAGCAGAAAACATTCTGAGCAGGCCTCAGGGGTGAGTCGCAGCCCTGCCCCACATTCTGGCAATCTCCCAAGCAAGAAGGGCACAAAGGAGGCTCTGATGGCTGTAGAGCCAGGGACACACCCAGAGCCCCAGGCAGGGTCTGAAGGCTCACAGCCCAGCGCTCCTCCCCACAAGGCCTCGTCCAGGGCCAGGTCAGCCCTGCAGGCCCTCCCCTGGCCCCAAAGGCCCTCTCTCAGCCCAGCAGGAGGTCTGGAAGCCTTGTGTCCCTAAAGTCCCCCTTGCCACAGCTCCCTGAGGAAGCCACAGGCTCTAGGCCCACCACCCCATGGGCAGAACACCTCAAGGGCACGGCTGGATGTCCTCTGGACCCATGGTCAGGTGCAGAGCAGGCCACTCAGCCCAGGCAGAGCCTTCTACTCTGTCAATGCAGGGCTGGCAGCCCCCACCGTGGACTGAGCACTGGGGGTAGGGAGGCTGGGAGGCGAGGAGGCCAGGTTGAGAGGGGTCCCAGGGGCACCAGCACCAGCAGACTCACTGGAGGTAAGGGTGGAGCAGCTTCTCTGGCCTGGGCAGGGCCACAGGCCGGACTGTGGCCTCTGGCATGGGCAGCTTCAGCACAGGCGGCCTGGGGGCCACGGGGGGCACAAAGAGTCCGGGCTTGGCTGCCTCCCGCAGGGGGGCCTCTTCGGCCACCATCAGGAACTTGGGCTTGTTGGCTGGCACAGGCGGGGGCTCAGGTGTGGGCGGCCCCCGGGGGGACAGGTGGAAGGACTTGAGTTTGTCACAGTTCCTGAAGGCGACTCCGGGACTGGGGACTCGGGACTCCGGGCCAGGGCTGCTGCTCTCAGGGAAGCACGAGGTTTTCCGAGGGTTGGGCAGGTGGGGCAGGCTGCCCATTGGGGGGTCACTCATCCTCCTGGGGGCAGCAGGCACCCTGGGGCCAGGCTCCGCCCATCTGAGGCCCAACAGGTCCCTCTTGGAGTCCTCAGGAGCCGGGCCAGCATCAGGGAGGCCACGCTTAGGGGGCGGGGGTGGCACCAGAGGGCCCGGGCCCCTGGAGGTGAAGGAGTGGGCCCGGAGCACATCGAAGGCCGGCTTCCTGGCCACCGGCAAGGGCACGGGAGGCGGGGGGTAGGCCGGTGGGTGCGTCAGGGTGTCTGTGGAGTGAAGAAGCCCCGCTGGTGAGCAGGCGTCGCCTGCTGGAGGCTGGCCCAGCACCACCTCTGCTCCTAACAGAGAGCCGGAGCCAAGGGGATGGGTGCCGCCTCGAAGCCCCCCACCCCCACAGCACCCACATTCGGTGTTCCAAAGGCAGCCTTCCTCCCGGGCTACCAGGCCCACCCACCCCTCCTGCACACAGCAGCCTGGACAAGCTTCCTGAAACCTAGGTGTCCCACCAGGAACCATCCAGAGGGGCAGCGAGAGCAGAGGCCAGGGGGACTCCGAGGAGGTGGCCCCCGCTGGGAGGCTGGCACTCCCACTAGCGGGGGAGCACAGGGTGGTGGGAGCAGGCTGGAAGGAAGACAAGGGCAGTGTTTGCCCCTGACAAGTGTAAGATGCTGTGAGACGTCCAGGGGACATGGACCTGCTTTCAGGGCACAGATGTGACGTTAGAGGAGTCCTGGCTATAGGTGGTAATGGAGTCTACTGCCCATCGGTGACACTGGCTGTGGCCCAGGAGTGACGGGAGAGGAGTGCATGAGGCCTGAGCCGTGGGGTGGCCCTGGGTCCTAGGGATGGGCACTGAGGGGCTGGCTCAGGGCTGACAGTGAGGTGGGAGGGGACCCAGAACACAAGGTGCTAGGTGTTGAGGGAGACAGGTAAGGAGTAGGGATGGAGGCACCACGGTGGCTCGTGGGTGCTGAGTGCTGCATCCAGAAACCCCAGGCCCCTGGCAACCCTAATAAGAGACGTTTTGGGGAAAGGAAGGGAAGCCCGATGGGAGTGGCCATCTAGATGGTAGGCAGGGGTGCGCCCGGGTGCACAGACAGACTTGCAGAGGCACGGGGCACGGAGGCTGCAGCTGGGAATGAGAAGGGAGGGCCAGGCGCTCGACCCCAGCACCCTGGACTGCAGTTTTGGGCCAGCGCTGGGTCACTGGCCTGTGAGAGGGGCTCTCCGCGCTGGGGGAAGGGGAGGCTCGCAGATGCTGGTGGCTGAAGGCCCATGGGAGCTGGGCCCAGCGGGAGGGAGCCAGTGGGGGAGGGCACTGGCCCCAGGAGCACAGGAGAGGGAAGTGGAGCTGAGAGGACACGGGAGTGGGGACTTGAGTAGGCAGAAAGCAAGGACATTGGAGAGGAGGCCAAGAAAGAGGAAGGCGAGGGGGTGGGGGGTGCTGTCCGAAGTCCCCAGGGATAACAGAATCAGCAGCATGAGAAGAGCCCAGGCTGGAGGCAGAGCTTGCGGGAGGGTGGAAGGGATAGTGGGAGAAGGGGATGGGTAGTAAGAGTAGGCAGAGAGACAGGGACAGACGCCAGAACAGAGGCATGGCCCTGCCCCACCCAGCCCTGTGCTTCCTGGTGACACAGGTATGTGATTCCTGGTCCGTGCCTGGGTCATCTGCTAGGCTGTATGCTTTGGGAGGTGGGGGTGGGAGTGTGGGGGCCATGACTGGCCTGCGGAGCTCCAGAGAGCTCAGTCAGAGGGAATGGACCTTGCTCTGGCCCTGCCCGCTCTGGCCCTGCCCACTCTGGCCCAGCGCTGCCTCAGCACACCCATGTGCCCCCCCACCCAGAGAAGTGGGGAGCAGAGCAGCCAGTGTGGCCTCTTCTGCTCCATTCCTCCCAACACTCTGACACTCAGGGTCACAACAGGGAAATTGAGGCACAGGGCAGAGCCGGTCACGCCCGAGGCCACCCAGACCACTGCCTGGGCCCCAGGCCCACCAGCTGGCCACATACCCTCGGGCTTCCCGGACTCGGGGGAGTCGGGCTCCAGGTAGGAGTCGTCGTCATCGTCATGCTCGTAGTCTGTGGGCAACAGGGTCAGATCAGATCAGGGGGCCCAGCTGCACCCAGGGGTGGGGGGGTGCTGGGAGCACCGCTGCATCAGGGAGGCCTGGGGTGGGGGTGAGGACCAGACCGGCAGGCTGCAGGGGAAGCCCCAGGGATGGAGCAGCCAAACGTGCCTCCTGGTCTGAGCAGCAGAGGCCAGGGGTGGAGAGGTGGCAGGGGCAGAGGACACCGAGATGCGCCTCACCTTCGCTGTCTGTGGGGTACGGGGAGAAGCTGATGTCCACAGGCCTCTCGATGGCACCGTAGAAACTGTCTGTGTCTGAGCTGGAGTCACTGAGGTTGGTGGGGAGGGTGGGCGAGGCCGGGCAGTGAGCACAGGGCAGCGGTCCCTGTGCACTCACACATCTGGACACACTTGCACACACATGGACACGCAGACACGGACAGACAGACACGCACACAATCAGACACACTGATGTGGACGCACGTACAGATAAACACAAGGGCACACACAGACCTGGAAGCAGATAAACACAGACCAGGCCAGGCAGGCATGCCGACAGAGCCACGCAGACGTGGTCTGTGTGGCATTACACGGGCCAACACGGGAACAGGAGGCTATAGTAGCTCCCTGCCCTGTGGTTCTTGCCACGAGTGTGGCCCCCAAACAGGTCAGATGCTGCCAGGCCTCAGGGTCCCCATCTCCACCCACTCCTTCCCCAGGGGCTTAGTCATCTCTGGGTTGAGCCCAGGAAGGACACCAGCTGGGACTGGGGGCCAGGAGCTCCAGGGGCAGGTAGGGACCTGCAGGGTGGCCTTTTGCAGGCCAGGCCTTCCATGGTCTCAGCCTCCTCATCAATAAAAGTTCAGGTGTTTCTGGTCTGCCCTGAGGGCTCCTGCTGCTGGCTGGGCCACCTCACGGCAAGGTCACCGAGACACAGGCACTCGCCTGGCCTCACTCCTGAGCCAGCCAGGGTGGACAAGGGGTGGGGGGCACCCAAAGGTCTGAGCTGCTGCAAATTCTGGGCCTCCTGGGTGGGCAGGTGACAGCACATGGCCCCTAAATAGGAACTACCAACAGAGGGCATACACACACCTGGGCACCTACACACAGGCTTACACACCCGGGTGCACACACATACAGGATCAGCCCTGGGGACACATGTGTGGCCTCTAGAACCTTCGAGGAGGGGCTTCTGAGCCAAGCTCCTGGAGGTGAGGCCCAGGCAAAGCCCAGGCCCCTGGTGACACCTGCCCACCGGCACGGCCCAGGCCCACCTGGTAGCCAGAGGCTCCTCCTTCTTCTCATGGAAGCGGCCAATTTCCCTGCGCAGCAAGGCCATCCAGCTCTGTGGGTCAGCCACAGCCAAGGTCAGCGCAGTGCGGGTGGGGGCCCGGCCCTGCTGGTCTGCAGTGCCCGCCAAAGTCGGGGCGACCACCCTGTGGCCCTCTCGGGGCCTCAGCCCCCCTCAGCCCATTCAGGGCTCCTCCCGGGAGCAGATTCTGAGATTCTGGGTGTCAGGGCAGGGCACGAAGGGGCGAGCTGCCCGCGTGCCCACAGGCCCCCTAGTCACCTTGCGCTCGTCCTCAGAGGAGGCCGAGAAGAACCACGTGCGATGCTTCTTGCTGATGTGGATGATCTTGAAGGGGAAGACGTTGTTGGACGTCGTCTCCTCGGCCGCCCGCATCACCCTGAGGGCACAGACCCAGGAGTCACCCCGGTCCATGCCCACGTGGGCCGCCCTGCCCCTGGACAGGTCTTGGCACCCTGCACTGGGCTCTGAGGGACACAGGCAAATCCGGACGGCCGGGCGGAGGCCTAGAGGCTGCCGGCAGAGGGGAGCGCTGGGGCAATGGCGGGCAGTGGGGGGCAGAAGAGGGCTGGGGCCCGGGCAGGCATCTCGGGACCAGCAGTACCTGAGGCTCAGAGACAAGGACACTTCCCCCTCGCTGCCCAGGACCAGTCACCACCTCCCACCTTGGCTCTGCCTGCCTCGATGTCTTTTCTTGTCTAAGACATGGATATTTTATTTACTTATTTTTAGAGAGGGGGGAAGGGAGGAGGGGGAGAGAGCGGGAGATGTGAAAAAGAAACATTGACTGGTTGCCTCCCAACTGGGGACTGAACCCACAACCCAGGCACGTGCCCTGAATGGGAATCGAACCCGAGACCTTTCAGTATGCGGGCCAACGTGCCAACCTCTGAGCCACACCGGCCAGGGCGCCCCCGCCGTCTTGAGAGCATTTCAAGGAAGTGACTCACTGTGACCACTCACCCAGCCACAATGCACGGTGTGCACAGAGATCACAGAGTACAGCAGGGCCCTGCTGGGCCAGGCACCTTGGACAGGTGTGCCCATGTGGCCCATGAAAGGGCCTGAGCCAGCCCATGGGGCAAGGCTACACCCCCAACAGGCTGAGGGTGGTGAGTTTGGGGAAGGGAAATGCCGCTGCACAGGTGACCCCAGAGCAGCCTCAGGAGGGCCTGGAGCCTCCTCCCCACCTCAGCAGTGCCCCAGTCAGCCTGTCACCGGGCTGGGTGCTTGGGCCAGGCTCCCCCACTGGGCTAGTGGTTAGGGTGGGAGCCAAGGTCGAGAATCCCTCCTCAAGAGTCCCAGTGCCATCGGCGAAACCGTGGGACCCTCAGTCACCCCCAGGCAGGAGGGACAGGCCCTCCCAGGAAGGCAAGAGGCACAGACTAATGCCACAGGGTGCAGGGCCTGGGGGCCCACTTCACCTGTTCTGCAGGCCCCCGAAGCCAAGAGGTGGATCCGGATGGAGCCGACACACGGGCCGCACAGAGCAGCATGCCACATTCCACAGAGAGTTCTGGCCCAGTGCTCTCCTGCCCAGGAGACTGAGAGCCCCTCGAGGGCAGGCTCATGGCCCCTCGTCTGAGAGGCCCCTGGAGCTAGGATGGCCTGGGACAGGGCCTGGGGTGGGCTGGCCTTGGCCCTTTGGAGGGAGGGTGTGGTGGTCAAGGTGTGGGGAAGAGGGACGCGGAAGTCACTGGGCACCAGGCCGAATGGGGAAAATGGAAAGCATGTTGTCCCAACTCCCGAGACCTGCTAGAAAAGTACAGGAAACCTCCAGTTCATCCCAGGCAGCTGGGGAGCAGCTGGCCACGGCGGGGTGGGGGTGGGGGTGGGGGGGCCAGAGGCAAGAGGACACTCACCGGTTGTAGCCGTTCAGCGAGAAGGCGCCCTGTGGGGAGGCGGACGTGCTGCTCTTGAAGTAGTAGATGCAGCGCTTGTGGATGATGACAAAGCGCAGGGGCCCTGTGGGCAGTGGGGCAAGGGCAGGGGTGAGCCGCGGGGGGCTGCTGGGCAGACCCCACTCTGGGGATTCTCCCCAGAAGCTGTGGGGGGCAGGACCAGGCTTGAAACCCCCTGAACGGCAGGGCTGGGAGCTGGGCTGGCACGCTGGCCCCTCCCCAGGAGTCCGCCATGGGGCCAAATCGGACAAGTTCATGGGCATGACGGCCAGGCCCCAGCAGGGGTGGGTTGGGGGTGGGGCGCTGGCTGTGCAGAGTTACCACGACCCCCAGCGACAAGGGTCGTGCAGCTGGCTCCAGGAGGGCAGAGCCTGGGCCAGAGGCCCAGGGCAGCTACAGCCACCTTGCTGGGTGCTGCGCGGCAGCTGGTAAGTCCCCTCCACTCCAGGCTGGCCCTGCGAGGACAGCGGCACTGGAACCCAGAGAGCTTGCCAACAAGAGCCACCAGCATGGAGCCAACCCCCAGGCTGGGCATCCCACTGAGAACCCCCACACTCCACAGTCCCATCCCTGAGCAGCCCCAGCCAGGCCGCGGGACAGGTCAGTGACGGCCCATCCCTGGAGACTCCCTGTCGGAAGGCACCAGGCCAGTTGGTGCCCAGAGGCCAGGCAGCATGGAGCGGACAGGGCCACCTGGGGCTGCTCAGGGGGAACGGACAAGGCCCGATGTTCTCTGACTTCCAATATCTGGACAAGTGGGCATCTCCCAGGCCTGGGGGCGCCCTCCCTCTCCCAGCCTACTATCCAAGGGACCAGAGCCCCGGTCTCACACAACTCCGGGGGCCTTGGCTTGGCAGACAGTGTCATTTTCAATGTTGTGACTAACCCACTCACTGAACACCCACTGGCAAAGGCAAAAAGGCTCAGCTCTGTGTACCAGATGGAGGCCCACCCTAGCTCTACATAGCCCTGGACCCTCTCAAAGGTCTGCGAGCCAAGGAGGTCCACCTCAGGTCCGCCGGGGTGACGACCACCAGGAACAGAAGGAAAACTCTGCAGGGCCCACCATGTCAGGAACAGGAGGCTTAGCTCCGCCCTCACACACACCACCCCTCCTTCTCGTGCAGGTACAAGGGACTCACACTTGAGCAGCTGCAGCTGAGTGCCTCCTTTCTTGTGTAGGTAGCCAGCCTTGGCTACGCCCCCTGGCATGGTGAGCAGGTTCTGGGCACCAATGGCCTTCATGGGCACGGGCCAGTGCATCTCTTCAGCCGCCATGAAGCTGCGAGAAAAGGGAAAATGTCTCAGCCAGGCGTGGGGGATAGAAGATGGCTTAGCTGGACACTGCCAAGGTCCTAGAGACAGCATGAAGGTTCCAGGCAGCAAGCGGTGAGAAAGCCCCTCTGAAGACCCCAGGGCTCTAGGTAGGAGCCCAGGGAGACAGGGCTGCCTGGTCCACGTGGTCAGCCCCAGTCCATTTGGCCACATATCCGACCTCCAGAGATCCTGAGAGCTCAGTGTGTTCCTTCATTGTCACTGGGTCATTCAGCACACACCTGCTGAGCTCCGGTCTCACAGGGGCTGGGCTATAGCAGTGAATGAGCCACTAGGAGTGAATGAACTCAGGAAACCACTGGCCTAGGTAAGTCAGCCTTAGGCCGCCACCACCCCAAGTCTAAGCACCAGGTGAGCCAGCAATGGGGCCTGCCCTAAATAGGAAATTCGGGGAGGGCTTCCAAGAGGAGGTGACAAGCGTCACAACCTGAAGGAGAGAGTTAAAGAGGTAGAGGGGCCCTGGCTGGTGTGGCTCAGTGGATTGAGCATGAGCTGTGAACCACAGGGTCGCCGGTTCAATTCCCAGACAGGGCACAGGCCTGGGTTGCGGGCCAAGTCCCCAGTGGGGGCCACCTGAGAGGCAACCACACACTGCTACTTCTCTCCCTCTGTTTCTCTCTCCTTTCCCCTCTATCTAAAAATAAATAAAATCTTAAAAAAAAAAAAAAGAGGTAGAGGGGCTGGGGCTGGCCCTGAGCACCCTCTTTGCCAGCTCTGAGCTTCAGCAGGGAGGGTCATGGCCTCCACTCCTGAGCCTACCCTTAGCTGGCTTCTATCCTTTCTTTCTTTTCTGTTCCTTCTTTTTTTTTTGAGTGAGAAGGAGAGAAACATCAATTTGTTGTTCCACTTATTGACGCATTCACTGGTTGATTCCTGTATGTGCTCTTACTGGGGATCAAACTCGTAACCTGGGCATACTGGGACACTAACCAACTGTGCTACATGGCCAGGGCCAGCCCGTCCCTCTCTCAGTGCCTTGAGACCAGGAAGCAGGAAAGCTGGCAGCCAGCTCCTGGGTCAGATGACCTGGGTTCCTCTCCTGGCTTGGCCTTCTGGGGGATCCCTAAGCCACAGCGTGGGGGGCTGTAAAGAGGCAGGACAGTGCAGACACAGCGCGGCACACAGGACACCCTCATCTGAGTGCCCATGCATGACTGCCACTTCCCCATAGGCCTGGGGCATCACTCTGGCAGGGACCACACTGCACGCCTTCACCAAGGACAGTCTGACAGTCTTGGGTTAGCCCAGGCCCACAGGACTGCACCTTCTCCAGCCTCCTACTCAGGGCCAGGCTGTGGCACACTTCTGGCCTCACTGTCATCCCTGGTCACATGGAGAACTCCTACTCACCCTTCAAGACCCAGATTTGGAGTCTCCCCGTCTGTGAGGCACCTCAATCAATGCCTGTCACACTTGGGCTTCCCCCTCCCCTGCCTTTCTGAGCAGCACCCCTCAACCCTACACTGTTATGTCTGGCCTGCTCCCACCCAACCCAGGCCTGGTCCCTGCCGGGACTCCCCGGAGTGGGAAGAGGTGTGTCGTCAGTAGTAGAGCCCTTAGGGGTGCAAGTAACTGCAGACCCAGAGGCCCAGGCCGGCTGGGACTCCTGTCACTTCCGCCCCATCCCCGAAAACACAAAGAAAACCACTCTGCTCTAGGAAAAACAGCACCGTCCATCAACTGCTCACCGCCCGCAGGCCAGGCTGCCCTCGGCCTCTGCCCGGCCTCGGTCCTCCCCCCACCCCCGCCGCCCCCTGCACACAAAGCCACCCCGCCGGCCAGGGTCCCACTAACAGCCGAGGCTGCGAACAAAGCACGGCCACCACCCCGTGCCGCCCGGCCCGGGACGGACCCGCGCCCACGCTCGCACCCCGGTAGGTGCTGCAGTCAGACAGGCAGGCGCGTCCTCCTTCGGAAGCCCTCGACCCACCCGCCGCCCCGGCCGGCCGACGCCCGCCTTTGTTCTCGCAGGAAGCGCTGGCCCGGGTCCGGGCTCCGTACTCACGGCGGCCACGCGGCGGGAACAGCCAGCTTCCGAGGGTCGCCCCGCCGGCCCTCTGCGCACCGACAAGGCCCTCGGCCGGGCGGCCCCGCCGCCTCGCCCCCGGGGCCAGTCTCCAGCCGACTCCAGCCCCGCCGCCGGTGCCCTGCACCCGCCATGCCGCCTTGAACCCGGCCCGCCCCACGCCCCGCCCCGCGCCCCTCCCACCCGGAGCAGGTGAGGAGCCCCGCCCCCTTCGCGGGCAGGTGAGGAGCCCCGCCCCCGCTGCGAGGAGGTGAGGAGCCCCGCCCCCTGGTACCGCCCCTCAAGAGTTGGCTCAAATAGAGAGGAGTCCTTCACAAACCCTCACAAAACCAGAACAGGAAGAAAGTCCCTCTGCGGCCAGCATCGCCCTGACACCAAAACCAAAGCGTCGCCAGGCGAGAAGCGCAGGCCGACATCCCTCTGGACGTGGACACGAGCTCCGCTCCCAACGCAGCACTAGCGAGCGAGCGGGCTCTGCTCCTGCGGGTGGGATCCGCCCCGCACAATCCGATGAGTGTGAAGCATTGTTATCAGTCCCATAAAGGACAAAAGCCACGGGACAGTCTCAGGAGAAAAAGGCATTTGACAAAATGCAACAATCCTTCGTGACAACCACACCACTCAAGGAAGGAAGAAGCCGCCTAGCCCTGGTAAAGGGCAGCTGGGGAAAGCTCGGGACTCACCGACCGGAGGCCAGGGGCGAGGCGGCCCCCCAGCCCCCCACCCCCTCCTCACTGCCACTCGACATGGTCCTGGAGGGCCTAGCGGTTCAGTTAGGCAAGAGAAAGAAAGAAGAGGTGTCCAGACGGGAAAAGGTCAATTCAGCAGATTAGATGGCCGCGTATACAGAACATGCCAAGGAACCCACTAAAAGTGATCAGAACTAACCAGGGAGCCCGCTGGGTGGCAGGGTACAGAATAGCATTCCCACACACTAGCAGGGACCAGTCCAAACATGGGATGAGAGTGAACCCGAGGGTCCCAACTTTCAGGCCGTCTTCCCTGACCTCTGGGGGCCCTGTGTCCCTCCATGGGGCCAGCACAGCCCCACCAAACACCGACCACAACAGGTTGCTATTGTCCCCAGACCCTCACCAGCTCAGACCCACCACAGAGGGGCACCCAGGGAGCCCCTGAGGAGATGTGGAATGAGAACCCTGGCAGGTGGCGGGGACAGCAGGGAGCCAACACAGAGCCCCCACGCCAGCGGATTGCATCCCCCGAGTCTGAAAGCAGGCCTGGCATGTGTGAGGGACAGGGGCAGCTGCTGTGAGGGCAGACAGAGTCCACACTCCTGGATCCACCCCTGGGGAAGGTTTGGTGGCCAGGCCTGTGAGGGCCCTTGTTCTCACCCAGCCACCGTCCTTCCATGGGCACGACAAGGGCTCCAGGTGGCCACTGACTGAGCTCGGACAGGCAGCATGGGTCATGATAGGGTGAGGTCGTGCACCACCTTCCCCTCCCAGGGGATGTCATCACTTCAGGGACAGATGCCAACATCTGTAGCCCCTCTCCAAAGGGCGGACCATCCAAAGGGGAGCCCATCCTGACACCCTGACATCATCCAGCCACCACCGGCCTGCCCTGCCCCAGGGGTGAGCTGGGTGGACTGGCACCTGACCAGAAGCCCAGTACCCGGCTGGACTAACACAAAAACGGGGAAATAGCAGCTGAGGGTAAGGGTGCTGAGGAGCCACAGCAGTCACAGTGATCACACAGCTTTGGGGGACTCCAGGCCCCTGCTGCATGGGCACCCAGGAAAGTTGAGGGGAGTCCCCAAGGGGCACCTTCCTGCTTGGCCTGCCTGGCCTCCCTGGCTGTCGCTCTCAAACCCCAGGGTGTCACCTCAGCCCCAGTGACTTCACGGTTAAGATCCACTCACCCCAGGGGCCCCTACAGGCCATTCTGTCACCTCACCGCAGAGAGCCTCAGCCCCCTTCTCTAGGAGGAGACACCCCAGGCGCCCCCCTCAAGCTGCTAGAGCTTCCTGCTGAGCCACCCTGGCTGGGAGGTGTCAGGGACAGTGTGGAGACCTGGGTTCAAATCCCACCAGGCCTTTCCTCCTCTGAGCCTCTGCTTCTTCCCGTTTAAAGAAGGCATTGTAAGGCCACTCCCCAGGGTGCCCCAACAGCCAGCAGCACAGTGACAAGTCTGTCCCCCCCAGGACTGAGGCTGCCCAGTGAGCCAGCCACAGAGTCAGCACTGGCCCCCGGCCTGCGGTGCTGTGGAGGCTCTGCTCCCTGCAGCTCAGAGGGGCGGCCCAGGGCAGGGCACTAGGGACACACAGGCCAGCATCGGGTGGGACACGTGGCAGCTCCATGAGCCCTTCCAGCAGGTGTGTGTGCACGTGGGGAGGTGGGTACCTTGGGCCCACTCTCAGTCTCTGCTCCTGGGCTCACCCCACAACCCCTCTCAGAGTTGAGATTGGTCTAGGTGACCAGAGACCGAGGTGCAGGGTGGGGACAGAGAGGGTAGGCAGAAGTAGCTCTCTCCCACAGTGACAGCCCCTTCGGGTTCCGGGAAATGCAGGCCCCACTGTGGGGCCGCGGTCCGGAGGGGGGCTCCTGGCCCACACAGGCCCACACGTAAGCTGTGGGTCCGTCCTACCGGCAGCCGGCAGCATCGCGGCTGGCCACAGTGTGCCACAGGACGTGCGAGAGCTGTGTGTGTGTCAGCGCGTGTGCACATGTGTGGAAGGGTGTGACCCTGGGCATGAGAGTGAAGCAGGGGCCCTGGAGGGCTGGGCCCCTGCGGGACAGCTGCAGGCACGGCACAGGCGTGGCAAGGGAGCTGGTGGCTTGCGTGACCGCAGTGTCAGAGAGTCCCCGTCAGTGGGGACCTGGCGGGCCAGTGGGTAGGAGCCATCAGGTGAGGGAGCGCTCACACACCCCCGCATGTATACATGTACTTGTCCACACATGTGTGTCCATACACATGTGCCCTCATTCGACCATGCACACACACACACCTCATTCTCACGCTCACTTGCACTCATCTGGATGCACACACCCATTCACTGGCTCGCGCCTATACACACACAGCCTCCAGGGGCTGACAGGGGCCTCGGTACGGGCCCCCATGCCGTGGGCGAGAGCGTGAGTCCCGGTCAGAGCCATCACCACCCGAGCCCTGCGCTGCCCAGTTCCAAGGCCAGCCTGACAGCCCATCACATGCACAGGCTCGGGCCTCACTCCCACTTTACAGACCGGGACGCTGGGGCCTGAGAGGCTCAGGAGCACTGGGCACTGTGTACCATCACCCCCAGCCCCCAGCGTGTGAACCAGCGTCACTGCCACGTCACTGATGAAGACACCAGAGAAGCTGAGTAACTCACCCAAAGCCACACAGCTGGTAATACTGCAGCGTCCCCCCCCACACCCTCCTGCACAGCCACCCCCCCCCCCCCGCCGCCTGGCAGGGGGTGGCACGGGGCAGGGGGGGGCGGGGCAGAGGGATGACAGCTATGGAGGGGGGCTGGCCCTCTCACTTGTTCTTGACTTTCGGTTTCTCCTTGTTCTTCCTCTTCCCAGAACCCGTCTCCGTAAAAGAATCAAAACCAAAACACTTCTGTGAAAGCGGGTGACCACCCATGCCAGAGGGAGGGCCGCGACCAGGCTTCGCAAGCGGAGCCCGGCCCACAGGTGCCCGCCACCCAAGCACCACGCTGCGCAGGCAGGAGCCAGGGCTCCCCCAGCACCGTCCAGACCTTCGGTGCCTGGACGCACACTCACAGGCACAGTCACACTAACACAGTCACACTAACACTCTCACTCTCATTCCCACTCAGTCACAATCTCACACAACGCTCTCACACTCTCACTCACACACAATGTGTGCACACACAGAACCCAAACGCCAAGGCCCCCCCAGCACGGTGTACTGTGGCCAGACTCAGCCCAACCTGGGCCCCTCGCCCAGCAGGCTGGCCCAGCCTCCCTGCCAGCTGCCGGCCGAGTGCCCCAGGCTGGGCTCCTGTGCCCCATTCCGCCGCTCCCTGCAGGCCATCGCTCCCTCATGGGCCTCCCCACTGACCTGATGGCGCTGACCCAGCACATGGCTCTCCTCCTGCCTGGCCACGGGTTGGAGGCAGGTGTCCTGGGGCTCAGAGAGGCCATGTGGCTCAGGGGCCACGGCGCAGAACGGTGGCCTGCATCCCCCAGGCTGGTAAGGGCTGCTGTCCTTGTGCTGCCCGAAGTGCTACCCAGCTGGCTGCGCCCACAGCTCCCTCCTGCTGACAGTCACCAGCTGCATCTGGGGCCTGTGGCCACCAGGGCTTCTCATCAACCCCCAGCAGTGGCACTTCCTGTTGCCGGTCAGCCCCAAGCAGCGGCACTTCCTGCCTTCCACCCAGTGAGAACTGAGGCCCATGGGTGTTATTCAGCCCATGGGGTTTAGTGGCCCCCTGTGGTCAGAGACCACAACTCTCCAGGCCCCTGGGTGAGGTCAGCTGTGTCCCCTGGGAGGAAGCTTCCTGCTGGTCCCCAAACAGCCATCTCTGCAGACCTGGCTTCTCCCCAGCAAACCACCAAAGCCCCCCTACAGTCCAGGGCCTCAGGCTCAGCCTCCTTGGCCCCAGGGACACCTGGTGCGGGAAGAAGCCAGCGCTGACACCCCACACACGGGCTGTGCCCCTGGCACCTGAACCTTCTGGGTTGCAAGGTGGACCTCTCTCTGCCCTTTGACACCAAAGGGCCCAGACACTGGTTCTAAGCCCAGGCCCAGGCACGACCCTTCCCACGATGCCGGACACAGCCTCTGGGTGGGAGCTGGTCCGACAGCCCTCGTGGGATGGCCACTTGGCCCGCCCTGCAAACGCTGTGCTTGCTGGAGAGCACGCAGGATGACCTGTGTGGCAAACAGGCTCCCGCTGCTCCCGGCTCCGCCCGGCCTCACGCAGGGTGCAGCCCCTTCCAGAGCTCTGCCCCGCCATAACTAGGGTGCTGGGGAGCACAGGGTCAAGTCCAGGCCTTTCAGTGCTGAGGCCCCACATTCCCTGCCCCTCCTCCCCTGAACCTGGCTGGGTCTTGAGAACCCGTCTCAGGGAGGATAGGACAGACAGAGGAAGGGCAACCTGGGGCCACCCTCCTGGCAGGAGCTGAGGGTGATGGTCCACAGGATGCCCGGGAGTTGCAAAGGCCTCACCTTGCCCACCAGGTTTCCCAGGGCATGGCCCCCGCCACTGGCTGGGCCAGCACCCAGGACCCTGTGTGCCCGGAGGAGGGTGGCTCCTAGGCTGGGGCCTCCGTCTGCCACTGTGCATGCAGCCCCAGGCCTCCACCAAGTCCTGCACCACCCAGGGGCCAGCTCGGGGTCACAGGCATCCTGAGGGTGAGGAGCTGTCCTCAGGGTGGGCACCACCGGCCTGGCCTCCCCCAGCCTGTGCCAGCCCACATGTCCTCCAGTGGCCAAGGACAGGCCATTCCTTCAGCAGAGCATTGGCCATGATGAGATAGACAGATGGTGGCGAGGGGAGGGGTAAGTGGGGCCTCTCCCCATTTTCCTCCCCTTTTCCAGCCTGCCCAGGGTGAGGCCCAGCTGGGCACCCAGCCCACCTCCATCCTTTGCCAACTGAGTGGCCCCAAACTCCTGACTTAGCCTCTCTGAGCCTTAGTTTCTTCATCTATGAAATGGGTGCTGGGCATTGAGAATAAAATAGCAGGTGAGGAGCCGTGGGGCTCTGGGCCAGCAGGGGCAGCCAGAGGGGCAGCTCTGGATGGGGAGGGGCTTCAAGGGGCTGTGGGGTCCAGGGGAGGTGCCAGGCCCCACGGGCCCCAGATCAGGGGAGGGCCCAGTTTTGACAGAGGAGTTTGCTGGAACAGGGCGGGGCGGGGGGGGTACTCAAACACAAAGCAGGGGTTTGGGGCGAGCGACATCCCAGAGCGGGGAGGAGTCCACGGGTGACAAGGTAGCTGAGGCCCAGGCAGGTGTTGGGAGGAGAAACGGCCAAGGGAAGAGCCAGAAGTCGACGGCCATGCCGGGGCCACAGCCCTCACTGGACAGACGGGGAACGGAGGGGGAGGCCTGAGGTCCCACCAGAGCAGAGCTTCCCCTGCCCTGTCCCCCTAAGCTCATAAATGCGGAAGGCCATGCCCACCAGCCCTGACCCAGCCCTGCAATGCTGTAGGGGAGTCACAGCCCGAGCAGAGGAAGAGGGGTCCCTATGGGGGCCAGCGCTGTAGTGGCCCTTTCCCCACACCTGGCTTCCCTCGGGGAGGCCGAGGTCAGGAGTCCTGGGCCACTAGGGGAGCTCTTGGCCCACCCCTCTGGGCCTGTGTCTGCACTGCCCTCCCCTCTCGGCAGGCAGCATTCACCCCTGTGGTGGACCCCGCTGCCACACACACTCTGAAACCTCAGGGACCGTCACATCCCCCAACCTGCCAATAATGGCAGCTCCATGACCTTTTACACTCGAAATAACCATGGCAATGACCCCACAGCAGTATCCAAGCAGTAAGATGCGTGGGGCTGAAGCATCGCTGGGGTCCCTGTGTTGGGCAGCTCTGGCCTTCCACTTCACCCTCCCCTGCCCCCAGGGTGGGGGCCTCCAAGTGCCAGGCAACCACCCCAGATGCAAGGCACCTACCAAGGTGGGTGGCAGCCAGCCAGCAGGGCTGGGCAGGGCCCCTGGGGCCCTGGAAGAAGAGAGGGAGGAAGAGCTCTCTCGCTGGGCTCCCGGGGCCCAGCCTGCTCAGGAGCGAGGCAAACGCCCAGCACACTGCTGGGCCCAGTCTCGTCTGCAGGTGTCATTAATCAGGGTCTCACCTTGGGTTAGCCAGATGGGCGCTAACTCCAGGGACAGGTGTCCTCATAAGGAGAGAGAGCGAGGCCCTGGCTGGAGTGGCTCAGTGGACTGAGTGCCAGCCTGCAAACCAAAGGGTTGCCAGTTCAATTCCCAGTCAGGGCACATGCCTGGGTTGCAGGCCAGATTCCCCAGTAGGGGGCGCATGAGAGGCAACCACACACTGATGTTTCTGTCCCTCTCTTTCTCCCTCCTTCTCTCTAAAAATAAACAAATGTCCTTAAAGAAGAGACAGAGAGGCGATGCAGAGAAGGCAACATGAAGCCTGAGGCAGGGACCAGGTGATGCGGCCAGAAGTCCCAGAGGGCGGAAGTGGACAGGAAGGAAGGACCCTCCCCTGGTGGCCTGCTGACCCTTGACTTTGGACTTCTGGCCGCCAGACCTGAGAGGCAGATCTCTGCTGTATGGAGCCCCCAGCGGGTAGCACTTTCTTGGGAGACTGCTACACATCGGGACTCGCTAAAGTCCTTCCCCTGCACGAACCCCAGGCTCCCACTCACGGCGAGTCTGAAGTCCTGGGCCCATGGGGCCTGGCCTCCTCGGTGCTCACAGCTTCCCTCAGGCCTGGCTCATGCCGTCCAGCCCCGGCCCCTCCCAGCAGGCCCACACCCACCCCTCCTCCCCTCTTGTTCACACCCGCCAGCCTTTCCTGGGCCCAGTCAAGCCATTTCCCCAGGGAGTAGGGAGGGGCTGAGCAGACACCTGGCCAACTGTCCACTCTTGTGGGACCATGGTGGCCCATTTCTAGAATGTACAGTCTCCTCCATCTGGAAGCTGAATCTTCTCCAACAAATGCAACCTCATCCTTTGAGACAGAACCATCTAGAACTTCACCTCAACACCCCCCAAATCTCCAAGTCAACGGCACAGCCCTGCTCACCAGTGTCATCACCTGTGTCCCCACAGGCAGGGTGGTGCCCGGCCCACAGCAGAGCCCAGAGATGGGCCAGTGGGTGGACAAGTGGGGTCACATACATGGCCACACCCCCGACGCGGCCACAGCCAGCACACACTGGGACCCGAGTCCAAAGCCAGAGCAGCCCAGCTGACCCTCAACAAGAACTGACTTGCCACGTTGCTGCGCGCCCCAGGGCCTCTTCCTTGGCGCTGGCAGAAGACAGCAGTGTGCTGGGCTCTGGGAGGCACCCAGAGGCTTCTCTGGGCTGCCCAGGGGGGAGGTGGAGGCAGTCGGGCCACTCCTCTGTCCTCGGCCAAAGGGAATTCAGGGAAGTGCCGGGAGAGGCACAGCCGCCGAATGGGAGCCTGGGCTGCTGAGGATGATGTGGCCAAACTGTGGGAGGGGTGGGGTTTCTCCTCTGGGACCCTCGGTGCTCAAGTGGTGCCTGTAGAGGACTCACAATGCCCACTCATCCCCAGATGCCCCCCCCCGGCCCCACAGCACCCCGAGGCCTTCCTCTCCCAGGCCTGTTGTCTCGGACTCCAGCAAACATTCCCAAGCTGGGTGACATCTCCCAAGGGCTGAAGACCGAGCATTCGGAGCAGAGCTGGGGACCCGCAGAGCCAGGGCAGCACCTGGTGCAGAGCCTTGAGCAGGGCGGGGCTCCTCAGGTGAGAGCCGCCCCAAGGTGGGATGGAGGACGGCTGGGAGGGGCTGCAGGCCGAGTGTCCCCGTCCACGGGCACAAGGTCCATGGTGGGACGTGGTAAGGGCGGGCCGGCCTGGGGTGAGCGCGGGCTGGCAGTGTTGCTTTCCTGAGCCTCCCCCTCAAACCACAAACAGCGAGGCGTCTCAGGATTCACACTTCAGTTCATCCATAGTTGACGACTTTCCACCTTTTCATGGCCTGAGAAACTCTCCAAAACACAGATGCGTGGGCCTGGCCACCCCCAAGTTCCTGGCCCCTCACCCAAGGGTGCAGCCCCGCCCCCTCGCCAGCCCCACCCCGCCTGGGGTAAAGAGGCTCCCAGCCCCACACACCGCGGCCAGCATGGGCACCTCCAGGCCCCAGGCCTGCACAGGGTACGGGGTGCCATCCCCAAGAGAGGCGCTCAGCCCTGCCTGCCAGCCTGAAACACTGCCCCACCCATGTGACCTCGGCAGGCAGGACAGGTACAGATGTCCTTGTGGGCAGGCCTGGCTCGTCCCCTCCTCTTAACTCTGTGCCTCAGTTTCCTCATCTGACAGCTCTGGGGTGGGGTTGTCCTAAAGACCCTCTGGCAGAGTGGGTGGGCACGGCTAGTCCAGGGGCACATGGTCACCGGGCTTCTGCTGGCAACGCCATCCACAGTCACATTGAGGGGGAAGAGCCTGCTCTCCAACTGTCTGGACCCTGGCTTACTCCCGGCCCCCACCAGGCACAGGCCCCTTCCTGTGCCACATCAGCGCCTGTGGGGACTCCACCTGGAGGTGAGGGGCCCCGTGCCTTTGCCACAGCGGTTTGCTTAGCCCAGAGAGCACGCTTTCGGCTTCCTCGGCATCTCCACACCACACATGGCCTCGGGGCTGGCGCCCCCCACCTGCCCACCAGACCCCTCCTCCTCCTACAGGGCCACCCACGTGAGGGTCTCCTTCCCTGCTCCTAGGAGAGGCTGCCTCCCTCCATGACCCCCCAGGCATTTCTGGTCTGTCTGCTGACTAGCTGCCCCTCTCTCAACATCAGCCCCACCCCGTGTCTACCGCCTGCCGAATGAGTAGACGGCACCCCCACAACTAGCTGAATGTCCCCTGCTCTCCGTGGGGTGCAGTTCATGGGGCTCCCTTGCTGAATTAAATCATTTAGCGCACCCCAAGCACCCCCACCTCTCCATCCCTGGGGGTACACTGGCTATGTGACAGAAGCCCAACCCCACCGTGCCCCCAGGGACCTCAGCCAGGCCTGGGCGCCCCCGGTCTGAGCACCCTTGTTCACAAAGCAGGGCCAGCAGCCTTCACCGGCAGAGCTCCCTCACCCAAGCACCTGGGGGCCAAGCCCCCAGCAGACCCGGCGGCCCCCACACTGCCGCTGACTCTGCAGGGGTCAAAGGGATGTGGCTGAGCGGAAACCCACCAAGCGCCTTTGTCAAGACACCCTGAAGGGAACAGGCTGTCTTCTCTAAGGTCAGGGTCAAGTTGATCCCCAGCCAGACCAGGAGGCCAGGGAGCAGGACTTCCCCAAACCCAGTCACCCGGCCTTTCCCCTTCCCAGCTCACCGCTCCATCACACGCCACTTTGGCCCCTCGGCACACGCTCGCCGACTGCCTGCCCTGCTGGGCTGAGCGGCCCTGGACCCCGCGCTGGGTTCCAGGCCTGCCTCCCGGGCTGCAGACAGGATACGATGGGCCTCTCAGGAGCAGAGATCGACCCTCCTGGGGACAGAGTGCCCACCTGTTGACGCCAAGGCAGGGGGTCATGAAGCCCGGGCACTTTCCCGCCCACAATCCCTTCTGGAGACAGGAGGGCCAGCTGATGGCCAGGGCAGGGTCAGGAAGTACCCTCCTCGAAAGGTCTGCCCAGTGCCACTGAGTTTGCTCTGCGGCCCACTCAGGCCCCAAGTCCCCAAGGGTGCACCTCACTCTACCAATGAGGAAGCTGAGGCTGAGCAGGCTGTAGCCGCGGCCAAACCAGCCAGCACTGCCCATGTGACCCAGGGCCTGGGCCACCTCGCCCATTTCCTGCCAAGCCTGGCTCCGAGGGGCAGAAGGAGGAGCAGAAGGAGGGGCAGAGGGGACCCCAGGGCCGACTCTCAGGAAGGACACTTCGCTCCCAGCTGGGTGGGAGATCCACCAGCCCAGAGGGCAGCTAGAGGGCACGAGCTCCGGACAGAGGCTGGGGACCCAGGGCCAGGCCACACTGCGTGCTGTCCCATGCTCCTGGATTCGGGGTTTGCCTGTTTTAGCCACATCTCTAGAGGAGTCAGGAGGCAAGCGCCGGCCCTGAACCCTGCTCATGGCTGCCAGTTCCCTCAGGGGTCTGGCACTCAGCCTGGAACAAGCTCTGGAGAAGAAGCAGAACCACGCCTCAGTTTCCCCATCAGTAGCTCAGGGTGTCCCAGGAGCCGCTGGGCACAGCAGGAGGTATGAGGACAGACAAATGAAGCGAAGGGGCGGGCAGTGTAGACCTTCGGAGAACAGTGTCCCTGACAGAAAGCTGTGTGTCCCTGTAGAGCGGTGGCCAAACCCCTCAGGACAGCTGAGAGCTCGGAGGCCAGAGACCAGCTGCTGCCGCCTACCGCGGGCCCGGGCAGGGTGGGCTAGAGCCACAGGTCTGTCCCCTGCACACGGCTTCACCCCGCCCCCCAGACTCTCCTGGGTGGGGGCAGAGGGAGGCAGCTCGGGACCCTGCCACCTGCCTGCAAACCCTGTACCCTTCACCCTAGGAATCTAAGCTGGCTCCTGATCTGCTGGGGAGGCAGCCACCTCTGACTCATGTCCTTGTGACAGCCGTTCCGCCCAGACAGGGTGACACATCAGCCAGCGTTCCAGGAGGATCCTCCACATGAAGTAGCCAAGTAGGAAGTGCTTGTGCAAAGAGCCTGGGGCCAGGGCGAGAGGAGGCGCACGGTCGGGTCCAGAGCCACCTGTCAGGGCCGCAGACACTGAGTGTACACGGGGTCTCACACCTGCCTGGCCAAGCGCCCAGCAGAGCCCCGTTCAGGGCTGGCCTCCAGTCTCGGCCTCTCCTCTTTGCTCTGGGGACCCAGTAAAAGTCACTTCATGCCCTGAACTTCCTCGCCCTCCCATATGAGCTTGTTGGTAACAGCGCCCTGAGGACAAAAGGAGGCAGCTCACAGGAACTCTCCGTAGCCACACGGCCAAGGGCTGGGTGCCAGGGCCTCTGGGGGTGAAGGGCACCCTGCTCAGCCCAGATCCCAGCACCAGAGTGCAGTGAGGGCGGAACAGAGGCTCGTGCTGGGCTGGGGTGGGAGCACAGGAGGCGGCCAGAGAGATCCAGCCCCATGGCTCCTCCAGGGAGCCCGCGGTCGGGGCAGAGGCTAGCCAGGCAGGCACATGGCATGGACACCTGCTGTCTATGGTGCCAGGCCAGGCCAGGGCATCCCGGGGAAGGCCACCAGGGACACCTGCCTTGACTCTTGTGGCAGCCAGGCCCCTCAGCTGCTCCCCCATCTGTTCCATTTCTCATGCTTTCGTCTCCTGCCATGGCGGCCTCCCTCAGACCGTGCAGCTCCTGGGCACTTCCTGCAACTCTGCCAGGCCGGGGCTGCTGGGCCAGGACACAGGGCACCAGCGCCCAGGGTCATGCTAACATTTTAAGCTGTTTTCAAACATGTTTCTTCTTTGCGGCTGTTGATTAACTTACTATCCGAGTTTTTAACTTGATTGCACTGTCTTTGCTTTGGGCCACTTTTGTTTTTTAATCCTCACCCAAGGACATAGGTATCGACTTTAGAGAGAGAGGAAGAGAAAGATAAAGAGAGACAGAGAGAGGAAAACATCATTCTGTTGCCTCCCATCCGCACCCCAACTGGGGATCGAACCTGCAACCCAGGCACCTGCCCTGACCTGGACGGACCCTGCACCCCTTGTGGAGCACAGGACGACGCCCCAACCCACTGTGCCACCCAGCCAGGGCCTGGGCCACTTTTTTACTCCTTAGTAAATGTTAGGCTGGCCTCAGGAGGTGGCGCGTCTGGGCTGGGTCTTGTCCTCTCACTAGCTGCCTCCTGGGGTCACCCATAGCACCCTGGTAACAGGCCAGCCCTCTGCCAGGCGGGGGTCTGGGGCCCACAGAGGTAGGGCCTGAGTGAAGGGAGCTAGAGAGGGGACACAGGAAGAGGCAGGCAGAGGGCAAAAGAGGGAAGGAGGGGCCAGCCTGCTTCGAAGTTGGGGAACTGAGAGCAGCCTGTTCCTCCCGGGCCTGGGAACCCCGGGCCTGGGCGCTGGACAGGGTGACTCATGGCTACTGGCTCCTTCCGCGCCCCTCAGCCTGGGCCCCCATGGGGCCTGGCCAACCTCCCATCCCCAGGCACCCTCACACTGCCCCATTGTTCAGGCCCAGCGAGGAGAGGGTCTGGCAGTGGGCCTGCGTTGGCGGGAAAGGGGCCCAGCCCCCCGCCTCCCCTGCCCTTCTGAGCGCAGCCTGTGCCCAGCCCTTGACAGACAGGCCTGTGGATAGGAAAGAGCAGGGGGCGGGGAGGGTCTCCATCTGTCCTGCACACTGTCCCCTTTCCAAGGCCACTGGTCCAGTGGGATTCTGTACCCACTGCCACGCTCCCAGCCCCCATGGCCCCCTTGCTCTGAGCTGCTGTCCCGTACACAGTAGAAGTGACTCTCAAACGTGACTGTTTTCTCAGATTCAAGTTCAAAGCCCTCTCCGGGTTGGGACCCAGCAACACTGGACACTTCCACGCCCTTCCCTGACCTCCTCTTACTGTCCCCACCCAACAAGCTCCCGCCAGCTCAGGTTCCCCCGAGGTACATGCTGACACCCCACAGCGAAGCCAGGGAATGTGCCCTCAGGGATCCCCAGCTGGAGAGGAGCCTCATTCCCATTGTTCCCTGGGGGCCTGCAGGCTGGGCCCCCCCTCAGAGGGTGGTCAGGGCTGTGGGCCACCGCAGTCTTGGATCTGTGCGAGCCCTCCGGCCCGGGCCCTCCCGTTTGCCCAGCATCCCCCACCCCACCCAGCACAGGGGACTTGGATCACTGGATCCCCCAGGCAGAGCAGCATCAGGCCCTGCCGGCAATGGCGGGGGGGGGGGCCCCCTGGACAGGGCGTGGACAGGGCGAATGCTCCATAGCAGTTGGCCTGACAGGTGCCTCCGGCGGCCAGCTGGCCAGGACCACCAGCCCCTCAGGCCTCCTCCTGGCTGGGGACCTAGCACAGGGTGGGGCAGCCTGCACTGGGTGAGAGCGGTGGCACAGCTCAGTGGGTGCTGTGGGGACATCACCCTTCCCCAGGGAGACAGCCACTGGGTCACAGCACTGCTGCCCAGATTAGCCAGCGAAGAAGACTTTGGGGGCAGAGTCGGCCCCCTGGCAACGTCCCTATCTCAACAGCCCTTGGGCCCCAGCCCCAGTGGCCCTCAGCGGGGGTCACTGACTCTGTCTGGCGGGCTGATCCATCCACCCCCCACATCCAGCCCTCCTGCAGGCCCCACCCAAGCCTCCTCATTCACTGCCGCCGCAGGTAGGGGTCTCCAGACCCTAGATGAGCTTTGAAAATGATCCAGCCACCGCTGGAAAGCCTTGTGGGCTCGGGGCCCAAGCCAGTGCCCTCGGGCTTCTCCCACCTCTTCCTCAGAGCCTCTGCGTCAGCGAACTGCCAGCCCCACCCCAGGAGGCCCCTCCCTGGAGGCCCACGCGGAACCTCCTGCACTATTCTTGGGTGCTGCCCACTGGAAGCGGGGCAGGTCTGTGAGGGGTGGGTTGGTCTACATGGAGGTCTCAGGCCTGGACCCAGAGTGGGGCCGTCTCTTCCTGCTTCCCAAGACCCCAGCCCTGGACCAGCTGCTGCCTCGGTGCCAGCTGGCAGGAACCCCGGCTTGGGGCCGGGCCTTCCAGACCCTCCCTGGGAGATGGGGGTCCTCTTTCTCAATCCTCTTCCTTCCCCAGCGGCTTCCTGCCCCCAGAGGGCTGAGCCGTCACTGACCACAGCTCCTCGCCCTCCTGGGCCCACTCTCAAGAGAAGCGGAGACAGGTCGCAGACAGCCCCAGCCCTGGGCCCCAGGGCAGGCTGGGGGACTCAGATGGGCCCCACCCCCACCCCACTTCATACCACATGGAGAGCAGGGCCACTGAGCCGAGTGCTGGCTGGGCCCCTCCCCTACGTGACGAGGAGCTAGCCCTAGGGGTCTCAAGCAGCCAAGAGGCAGGTGAGGTCCCAGAGCAGCGTGCTCCCCACAACCCCCTGGGTGGGATCTGGGATAAGACAAGAGGTGACGGGGGAGTATGGCTGGGGCTCTGCGCTCTAGAACCCTTTGCTCCAACAAGAGCTGGGTGGTTCACAGGGAGGCCTTGGTGGCCTGACGCTGCCCACAGGGTCTCTGGGTCCTCTGCTGCCTCCAGCTCCTGGCCGGTCACCTACCATGTTGCCCATCTGCCGAGCACTGGATGGCCACCAGGCACCCCCAGGGGGAGGGGCGGGAGACAGAACCAGTCCATCCTCTGCTCACCATGGTCAAACCCACCCGCGTCCACTGGCCTTCCTGCCCAGCCAGGCCCCAGCACTGGGCCTGCGGGTCATCAGGGGCCCAGAGGGTCAGGGGCACCAGCCCCTTCTGGCCTCGGACGAGAGGAGAGGGACCTTCCACAGGAGAAAAGTGAGCACGGGGTTTCGTGGTGGTGCCCTCTCCCAGTCCCTGCAAGGCTGTGCTCCTGCACCTGACCACTCAGGGCTCCAGGAGTGCTTTTCCAGGGGCAGGGCAGTGATGGGGGTGGAGGGCTGGAGTGGAAATCCTGACAGCTTTGAGCAAGCCACTATTACCTGACCCAGAACCCCGCCCACCCTGCAGCAGGGCCTGCCAGGGTGATGAGGGAAGTTGTCTCCAATGCTGGGCAGGAATCAAACACAGGTGAGGAGGGAGCAGCAGGCCAACTTCAAGAGCACGGGGCACAGCCGGCCTTGCCCCAGCCTGCAGAGCCCTGCCTGCCTGTGTGCCTGCCTGCCGGCACTTCAGGTCTGCAGAAGCTTCTGGATGCTCCAATGGGCCTTCCCACTAGGAAAGCCCACACTCCCCTTCCCCCTTCCCCTCCCCTGGGCCAGGCCACGTGGGCACCGCTGGGCACTCAGGGGCGGCCTTGTCCTCCCTGAGAGTTCCCAATCAGGCAGGCGGAGCCAGACAGGTGACCATGGCAAGCAGAAAAGGGTGGCCATCGAGCGTCCCCTGAGCACAGACATTGAGGCCTTTTGTTAAAGTTGCCCCTTCAGGGGAGAACGGCAGGGTAGGCCAGACAGGCTGAGCGGCTGCCTGTGGGCATCGGCCAGCAGCCCGCGCCCTCTGACCTGCGGGCCTGCCCACGCCTGGGCTCTGTGCCCCGCCCAGGTCCTGGGGCATGAGGTGCCCAGAGTGTGTGAGGGGAGCAGTCACTGACCCTTGGTGGCCCCACGACACAGCTTCCAGGACAGCAGCCAGGAAGAACTAGGTGGCTCCCCAAACCCAGCTGCCTGGGTAGACGAAGGCCAGACCCAAGTGGGAGGGGACCTTCGAGCCTGCCCTTGGCCCCAGCCCCAGCCCTGCCCCAAGCAGAGGTGGCCCGCTGTCCCAGCTGTTCAGGGAGAGCAGCCCAGTGAGTCAGTCGCTGCCCATGTGCCTGCAGCCCTTTGGCGGCGTACAGCCACCCCTGGGGTCGAAAGTGGCTCCGTGCCCCTTGTACAGATGAGGAAAGTGGTAAGAAGCCTCCTGGCCAAGGTCGCTGGCCGGGAAACAGTGCAGGTGGATTCAAACCAGGGCCTCTGGGACCACTTTGTGGCCCAAAGCTCGGCCACTTTGTCTCTCCGTGCCCCCCAGGTCCCCCTCCAAAGGCTTGTGTGTGTGTGTGTGTGTGTGTGTGTGTGTGTGTGTGTGGCGTGCCTCAGTGCAGAGAAGGGGTGGAGAGGCTGACTCAGCATGCCCCTCCCCTCTGTCCCTGTGAACAGGAAGAGCCAGGGCACATCTGGAGCCCGCCCACCCTCTTCTCTCTCCCAGGCCAGCCTCCTTGGTGGCTCCTCCCAACTCTGTGGGCCTGAGGGACTCCCCCAAAAGGCCAGGACCTCTGCTGGCACCCCTTTTCCCAGAGGGCTGGCCTGCCCCCTCTGCCCAAAGTAAGCCCGGACACAGGGCAGAGCCAAGGGATGGGGAAAGGTGGGTGGACAGAGTCCTAACTCCTCGGAGCCCCACGCTGGCCCAGCTGGAGTGAGGCCCTGGCTCTGGGGAGCCCCTGCATGGGTGTCCCGGATAGTGGACACAGTTGGGGGGAGATACAGGAGGTGGAGTCCAGCCCCCTTCTCTGGTCTTGCAGAGAGCCTCAGCCAGAGAAGGCAGGGACTGACCCAGGGTCACACGGGGTGGCGGGGGTGGGGTGGGGACTCGACTTGACCTGTCCCCTCAGCCCTCAGACCGTCACTGGGAAAAACTCTACACACCCCACCATCACCACCAGGGCAAGTAAGCTTTCCGGAGCCCCATTTATGCTGGGCCAGGTCACACAGCTCACCAGCAGGACCTCACGGCCACTCAGAGAGCCGTCCAACAGCAGGCAGGGGCATCGCGACCCAGCCACGGAGAGAGGCCCCGGGTTACGCGGCGTGGCGGCGGGGCAGGCTCCGGCGGCGGCGCCCGGCCTTCTGACACCCCCAGAGGGAAGCACCGTGAGCGCCAGGGGAAGGAAGCCCAGGCCCAGGGCAGCAGGAAGGAGCCGGGCTGCTGGGAGGGGCCGGAGCCGCAAGTGGGAGGCTGTCCCCAACCCCCAACTCTCCCAGACACTCTGCCACCGTCTCTGACACACCACTTGCCCCCTAGGATAGGAGTGGCAGATGCCCCAGAGCCACCGGCTCTCGGTATCTCACACTTCAGTGTGAACCAGCGCCGGGGGCGGCTGCTTCGCCGGCGGGCCGAGGGAAGGGCAGCCTGGGCTGCCCGGGGCGTCAAGGAGTCAGTCCTCCGCCTGAGCCTTTGGATGGCCGACAGGTGGGTAGTGCACCGGGTCTGCGGCGCCCTTCCAGCGCCAGGAGCCTGGCGCAGCGGGGCTCAGAAGAACGAGAGGGGCAGGGACGCGGGACAGACTCGAACCCACCGCCCCCCACGTCTAGGCCTCCGGGGCGCACCCTGCGCACCCCCAGCCCGAGCGCTGCCTCCGGCAGTGGCGCCCCCACGCCCCGCGCGGACCGCCTCCAGCCTGCCCCACAGCGAGGACCGCGCCGCGCCCGTCCGCGCCTTACCCGCCGAGGCTCTGCTCCAGACCCGCGGGCTCTGCGTCCTGGCGCCCGCTCCCGGCTCCGCCGCCAGGAGCTCCGTCCCGCGCGGCCCGGTCCCGCCCCGCCCCGGCCCCGCCCCCGGCCGGCCCCGCCCCCGGCTCTGCAAAGGCTTAGGACCCGCACCTGGGGCCGGTGCGCAGCTCGCAGTCCTGGGGGTCCGAGGTTGGGTGCTGTCCTCAGGGTGCAGGGACCCCCACCTCGTCCCACGCCCCGCTCCTAGGGACCGTGGATACACCATCCATGCACGGTACACAGTAGGTGCTCAGTAAATGCAGGGGAGTGAACACGAGTGTCTGTTCTTTGTGCGTGTCACGCCCCGTGACTCTCCGAGGCCCACTGAAGGAGGCGCTGCCCCCGAGCCCCGTGACCCCAATCCTGCAGGAAGAGGCTGAGTCCGCCCCTTCCCCACCCCTGCCTCCTGCCTGGGATGAGCCCCTTCTGGCAGAGCCGAACCCCTGGGCCCTGGTGGGCACTTTCCAGTCTCTTCCGAGCTGGGACCCAGCCCTCAGACCAGGCCTGGACCCCCAGGGGCCAGAAGTCTGGCTCCCAGGGGTCTGGGGCTTGTAAGTCCCAGAAAACAGGGAACTTGATGCTGTGCCTTCTGGGAGGCTCCCACCAACAGGGCTTCCCCCCACAGCCCAGGGGGTGGGGGACACAAGTCCAGCTTGAGACTGAGACAGCCCTGCTCAAGGGGCAGGGGCCCAGCAGTAGGGGCTATATGGGAGGAGATGGCTTTTGGTGGGCACCCTAAGGGCCAGGTCATGGCGTGAGTGGAGGAGAGAGTAGGGTGCTCTCGGGAGACGGAGCAAGCCAGGTCCCCCCCCTTCCAGAGACGGAACCCACTGTGGGGGGGGACATACATCCCCATGCAGTGTGGGGACCAGAACCCCAGTCCCAGGTCCCAGGAAGCCATGAGTGGGGGAGGGACAGAGTCTGACCAGGAGCCCAAAGGGGCTGGGGGCAGGGGAGAAGACCAGCCCAGCCAGTGCTGAGCCCTGTGCAGCTGTGAGGCCAAGGTCAGCGCCTCTGTGTGCACAAGGGGCCAGAGTCCAGCGGGGCCGGTTGGTCTGAGCCAGGCAGGGGCAGGGGCACTCAGGAGCTGAGGCTGGGTCCGGCTAGAGCCAAGGTCCCTGAGGGCCTCGAGAAGACCTGGCCAGGCTGTGGGGTCCTGAGCCGTGGCTGGACAGAGCTCGGGCCATGTCACTGTCCCAGAACCACGCAGTCGTGGGCCCCAGGCCCGGAAAGGGGAGGCCTGGCTGAGACGGCTCTCATCCCGGGGGTGGGGGGAGGTGCAAGCCAAGGAGGCGGGGCAGAGGCAGGTGAGACCACAAGGTGGTCTGCAGGGCCTCCACCCACTCATTTATCAAATGAGGGTCCCATCTGCTGGAGAGTTGGCAGGAAAAGCTTGGGGGAGGATGGGAGCAAGCAGAGCACCTGGCACCCCAGGCTGCGGCCCCCAGGGTTGATAGACACTTGCCCTGCCTGGCCCAGGGCCACCCCTCCCCCGGCCCCAGTCTGTGACTCCACCCACTGGCAGCTTAGCCTGGCCCTCAAGACCGGACTTAGGCCCCCGAGATCCTTACACTCTGCCCCTTACAGCTCACAAGCCTGTTGTGGACGTAGCCAGGCTCAGCCACTGTGAGAAATCACTTGCCCCACCCTCCTGGAACAGGGCTGTGCTGGCCTGGCCTGGCCAGGGCCTGAAGGAGGGCCGGCGGCCTCCGGGCTAGCACCCATGCTCCCTGATGTCCAGGTCAGCAGACCAGCCGCCGGCCCTGAGCAGGCGCCGAGACCCCAGGATGATGCGGGAAACCCCTGCCCTGGTGCCTCACGGGAGTAGATGGACACATGAGCAGACACCCTCTGGTGTCCCTTACTGTGAGTGGCCTATCCCTGGAGCCGGTGGATGGAGAGAGGGCAGAGGCCTGCAACAGAGCCAAGCAAAGCCAGACGCCAGGGCCTCCTCCGGGCCCTGACCACAGGGAGGGAGGGCGAGGGCTTCGAGTTCCAAGGTGACAGACCGCAGGCCAGGACTCAGAAGCCTTGCCACCGGGCCCCTGCAGATGGCCTGGGCAGGTCCCCTGGGAATGCTCACAGGGCACCTTGGCCGAATGGGAGCGGAGACCCTCAAACTCACACAGCTTAGGCTGGCCTCCCCAGTCCAGCCCCAAGTCCTGTGGGGCAGGGGACCCTGGCGGGGAATCCAGGGCGGCTCTGTGCCCCTGTGGAACCAGGAACTGCAGGAGGCAGAGGCCAGGGGAGCGGGCACTCAGACAGGGACAGGTGGGTGGGGAGTCATCCTCAGTCACATCACCGCACTGGCCTCTGCTCCAGCGCCAGGTCCACAACCCACAGCCCACTTGCCTCCTCTCCCTGGGTGTCTCTAAACATTGGGGCAGACAGCCAGCCCCTCCTGTCCCCAGCCTTCTCTGTGTCGGGGTGGCGACCTCAGAGACATCCTCAGGGCCTTTCCCCTCAGGCTCAGAGTCCTGTCTGCCTGGAAGATCTGGTGGGCTCTCCCTGCACAGCACCCGGGATCCTGCCCCTCCCGCCTCGGCCCATCCACATCCCACCTCTCACCTGCTGTCCGTACCCACTGGCGCCTGTCGCTGTCTGCGGCCACCCCAGAGGGAGCCGGTCACAGGATCAGTTACATCACGTCACTTCCCTGCTCTGGAACCTCTCTGCAGGCACTCGCCTGAGGGATCCGCTCACTCCTGTTCACCACACCAGCCCCCCTGCGGCTCCCCCAGGGCCTTTGCACAAGCTGCCCCTCATCACACTCCCCCGACTTCCGCGTCCCTCGGGCTCTGCTTCCCCGTCCCTTGGTTGCACAGTGTTCTCACCCCTCTGCCCAAGCTGCGTGCTCTCCTTCCCTGGCCTCCTCTGGACCCCTGTGTGTTTTCATTTGCTCTGGAAAGCGCCTCCCCCACCCCCGAGCCTCCTCTCCCAAGGTCAGGAATCCCTGTGCCACCCAGGGCCTCAGCACCAGCCTGGGACAGGCCAGATTCTCAACAGATGGTTGGCAAACAAACAGACGAGGCCCTGAGGGGCAGCCCCAAGGACAGGGCACGTTCAAGCAGAGCTGCCCAACTGGGTCCCTGTGTCTGGAGGACCCTGGAAGCCTCACGGGGTCAGGCTGGCTGGGGGAACAGGGGAAGGAGGACTTGGGACCTTTGGCCCATCTGTTCTTGGGCAGGGCCAAGGCCGTGGCTGACCATGAACTGTCTGACAGCTTACCCACACAGCTGTGCATGTCCAAGAACCAGCTCCCACCCCACCCCAGGTCTCTTCTGGGGGTGGCCATTTGCACAGCCCACAGGCCAGGGAGGGGAGTGAGGCTGGGGTTGGGGGGCTGGCTGCCAGGCTCTGGGCTCTGGGGGAGCCAGGAGGGCTGAGCCTCACACGACAGCTGGGGGCTGCAAGCTGAGGACAGGCTCCTGCGCTCACTCATTCTCCAGGGACCCTGCTACCAGCGGGGCCCCATCATGAGCCCCAGGCCTAGCCTACAGCTCTACAGCTCTCCCTCATGCTGCCTGGCCCTGGGTGGGGGTGGGAATGGGGGTGGGCATGGAGGATGGCTCACTGGATGCCTGTGTGCCTCTGCCCCCAGCCCTCGGGCACTCCTGCTGGGAGAGCCAGTCGCTGCCCCAGGAGACCTCCCGCTGCTCCCCCAACACAGCACCCCACCTGCCACTGTGCAGGATTGGCTGGACTTCTCAGAGCAGCCCCTGGCTGGGCTTCCTGGGCGCAGGGCCCTGTCAGTCAGCTCTGCGTTCCCAGCACTGTCTGGCCACTCTCATGGGCGCCCCTAGGCTGTGGGCTTCTTGTCTGCTGCCCTCTCCCATCCTGCAGCCCGCCGAGGTAGGTGCAGGTCAGGACCCTGTGGGCTGACATTGGCTCTGTCTGGGCCAACCTGAGAGAGGTGTCAAGTGATTAGATTAGAGCCGCTTTCTGGGGACCGCAGCCCAAGACCTGCTGACTTGGAAGCCTCTGCTGGCCAGCTGGCCTGTGCAAAGCCCTGGAGGGCAGATGGAGACCTAGGGCTGTGAGGCCAATGCAGGGGTCACCTGCCCCCCCCACGCCCCCGCCAGCCCCCTCTCCGTGCCCAGAGGGCTGCACCCCAGATCTGGTCAGCTGCTGCCTTTGCCTTGTCTGGGTCAGAGTCCCACACACAGTCACCATGTCAGGCCAGCCCCCCCAGGAAGACCTGTTTTGAAACGTCACCCACGTGGGTGGAGGATGCAGCCCACACACACTGGTGTCGTGCTGTTTTTATACCCAAATACCCTGCCCTCGGCCCCCGGGCCTGATTTGAGAGTTTCATTGAAAGGGCCGGTTCTATTCTGGGTGGTTTCCGGCCCTGGTTGTGTGGAGGGTGGGTGTCCGCACATGCAGTTTCTCCACCCTCCCAAACGCCGGCTTCTGGCAGCCCCTGTCTCCGAGTCCCAGAGCCCACGTGACTTCCTGGAAGGCACTGGGGTCTGGAAGAGGAAGCCCGGTGGGTCCTGGGAAGAGGAAGCTATGGCCACCAGGACTGGAGGCCTCAGTCACCCCGAGGCCACCTCCCACCCAGCTCTGGGTCGGGGGTCCACCATCCCTTCCCTGGCTGCGCTGTGCATTGGAACAAGGTGTGCAAGACAGAGGGGCAAGGTGGCCTGTGTGACTGTGACGCCCCCTTCACCTCGACTGGAGGTGGGAGGGACGAGGGTGGGCCTGGGAGGGGACGGGGGGACTGGGCTTCCCCAGGCCTGCCTTCCAGGCCCTAGCAGATGGGTGGCCTGGGCAGGAGTAAATGAGGGAGTTGCCTCACTAGGCTCCCAGGACTTCACGCTCTGCTGGGCCTCTCTTGGGTGCTGGGTGGGTCTCCCCAGACTTTCAGCGCGTGCCCAGCCCAGGGCCCCAGGGGACCACAGCCTCCCCCCTCCCCTCATCCACCCTGAAGCAGGCCCTTTGGCCTCGATTCCCATTCCCTGGGTCCCTCAAACCACCATGGGCAGCGCTGAGCCCCTGCTGCTGCCCTGGACACACCTCCCCAGCCAATCAGCCAAACTCCTGAATTCGCCCTGACACCCTGATGTGCCCTGTGCTCCCACCCTCCACCCCAGGCTGGCTGGAGTCTCCCTGTGCCTTGGCTCAGCACCCAGCCCGTACCCACCTCTCCAGTCCAGAATGACTTGGGTCCAACATGCTGCTTCTGAGCTACTGCCCACCCCCATCCTCCCAAACTCCGTCAGGGGGTGGGGCTGGGGAGAGGTGAACAAGGTGGTCTGTCCACAATGAACTTCTGAGCAGTGCCTGTCAGAGCTGGCCCCTGGGGGTAGGAGGAGACCCTGGGGCCAGGTCTCCCTGGCCAGAACTCTAAGGGCCCCCGCACAGCAGCTCCAGGCCTCCTTGGAGCCCCTGCTATGCTAGGGCTTTCCCATCCTGCACCTCTGTCCCTGCAGCCACCAGGAGGTGGCAAGTAGCTTCACTTTCCCGGACTGTAGCGGGGCTCATGCCGGGGACACGGGCTCTACGCCCAGGCAGTCTGGCTGTAGTGCACAGAAACACCAGGGCGTCTTTTGTCCCCTCTGTTTCATACCGCAAAGTAGTAAGGGCAAAGCGATGTCCGCTTATCTCACTCACCGGTAACAGGGGCAGGAATGCCTGGCTAACCACCCGAGGGAAAAAGAGACCCAGCTCAGCAGACCAAAAACTTCCATGTGAAAAGAAAGGACTCCCCACCTGCTCGGAGGGAGCACCCTCCAGGATGCCTGCAGGGGGTGGGGCGGGAGTGGGGGAGCAGTCAACGAGGCCACCCCAAAATGGTCACCATCAAAAACACTATAAACGAAACAGAAAACACAGGGAAGGAAAACGCGCAAACTGCACACCCCGCCAAGGGGCGAATATAAAAAGCATTTTTACAAGTTGTTTAAGTTTCTGCCTTTAGTTGAACATGGGACACAGCGGTTCACAAACAAGAAGTACGCGTCACCGATCAGCCGAGCTGGAGCACGCCCCACCTCACTAGTAATGGAAAAATTACAAGTGCGCAGCGAGGCGGGATTTTGCTTATTGGGGTTGAAAGGCTCGAGCGGCACCCAGTACCTGGCAGCCCCGGGAGAGGCGTGCGGGCCCTCCCCACGCCCTCGGAGCCCCGCCCGCTCTCTCCCCGGCTGCGCAAGAAGGAGCTGATGCTGAGGCTCCAGGTCACATCCTGCCGATTTACTGGCAGGCTGACACCAGGCTCATAACTCACAAGTGTGATTTATGTTTTGTTCCTACGCAGCGTCGGAGTTCCACGGGCACGTCTTCAAAGCAGCATGCAGTTTCACAAGGCTTCCTGCAAAACAGGCCCCCGCCTCCTGTTTTCCGTCACAACTTTGCGCTCAACCGCCTGCTGTCGCCTTCCTGTCCCCTAGCAACAGGCGCAGCCGCACTTCCTGCGCTCCGGGCCGGCCTCCGGTCTGTCTAGGTCCGCGGTAGGGGCGGGGGGCCGGCGTGAGCACGCTCCGGAGCCCATGCCGGCCACTTTTCCTTTCTTGCTCAACTTCTTGTTCCTTCTGGAGTTAATGTCTTCCTTCTCATTTTGCTGAATTTCTCTTTCCTAGTTCACCTGCAAATTCTGCCCCATGTTCCACCTTGCCCTAGACAGCCCGTGAACCTGGTATTCTATCAACTCAAAATGGACTTGGCTCTGCCCCTGGCTGGTGTGGCTCCGTGGATTGAGTGCTGGCCTGAAAACCAAAGGGTCCCCGGCCCCAATCCCAGTCAGGGCACATGCCTGGGTTGCCCACCAGGTCCCCAGCAGGGGCTGTGCGAGAGGCAACCACACATGGATATTTCTCTCTCTTCCCTTCTCTAAAGTAAATAAACTTTAAAAATAGAAAATAGACTGTGCTCTCTAACTGAGGCACAGCCCTCCCCCTGGGGTCCGCGTCCCCAGCACACCCAAGTTTCCCTCACCGCCCTCCTGGCTGCGGGACCCTGTGTGTGTCCTGCCTTCCACCAACCCTCTGTGAGGTGGAGCTGAGAGAGGGTGTAGGGATGTCCAATTCATTCTTTTTAAATAAGAGCTTTATTTGAGCCAAACCAGTAACATATGCCGGGAAGCAAGATCTCGAATGCTCACTGTTCTTGATGAGCAGTGCGGCTGAGCGTAAAACTCTAGCTCAGAAAGCACTGCTTCCAGAAGGTTGAGAATTGCCGTCCAGCCTTGAGACGTCTGAAGCCACTCTGGTCCTACTCACTTGTATCCACTTCTTGTTTCTCCCTGGACACTGTGGGCTCTCTTCCTGGTCCCCAGTGCTCTAAAATCCCCTCAGACACCGGGTCACCTGGCTGCTGAAGGCAGGGAGGGAGGTCTGTGGTTAGGGCTTGTTGGCTGGGACTCTGACCACGTGGTGCCCAGCAGAACACGGCCCCTGGATGTCCTGGCTGATCAGATTCCCCAGAGAAGTCCTCTCAGTGTCCTGCCTCAAGGGGAGAGGCCCGGCTTCTGGTGTCCGGGGCACTGAGGGAGGGTGGGTGGGACGGGGCTGGGGTCACAGCACTGGATGTTCTGGACTCTCATGTTTCCATCATGGACCCTCCACCCGCTCCCTGTCCTCCAACCCAGAGACCCAACCCAGGCAGTAAGCCCAGAGTGTGAGGTCTGGTGGTGGGCGCAGACCAAAGGTTCGGCTATGGGTGGGGTTGTGCACAGACCTGGGTCTCTGCCCCTTTCCTGCAGCTCACTCATACCTCTGGATGTCCCTGTGGCCATCGGTTCCCGAGCCTCTGACAGGGAAGTGTGATGTGCTAGGGTTGGGGGGACATGGGGCCACCATGGTGAAGGACTCTTGTGATTATGTTGGGCCCATCCTCAGGGCCCAGGTGACCTTTCTATCTTCAAGTCAGCTACTGGGCCTGGGAGGGGTCAGCTGGGCAGCTCAGGGCTTCTCTTCTGGGAGCTGACCCAGCAAGGTCTGTCCTCTGGCCACCTTGGCACCTGTGCCCACCTGTGTCAGCAGAAATGTTCTCGAACCTGGTTTGAGGTGCTGGCCCCAGCGCTGGTGGGAGCGCTGACTGATACACCATTTGCTCATTTCCCCTCGCTGTGTAACAACCACCGCACATGTGAGCAGCCGAAATCTCTGCCAGCTTCTGTGGGCCAGGGAGGTAGAAGCTGCCAGCAGGGTGGTCCCGGCTCAAGGTCCCCAAGGGCCACAGTGAGGACACTGGCTGCAGCTGGAGGGCACGGTTCCCAGGAGGCTCACTCATGTGGGCATGGAGCTGCAGGTCCTCACCACACACACCGCCCCACAGGGCTCCCTGCGTGTTCTCAGTGCGTGGTGGATGGCTTCCCCCCGGTTGAGCGATCCCAGACAGGGCTGGGCTGTGGCTACCTATCTTTTGCGACCCAGCTGCAGCATCCCATGCCATGGTCCATGTGGATTGGCCCCGTGCAACGTGGCAGGAACATCCAGGAGATGGGCCCCTTCTGGAGGCTGGCCACCCCAACTGTACGTGCTAATCTCAAACCCAAAGATTCTCATTTCCAAATACACATGGCCCCGGTGCTGAATGAGAGGCTTGGATGCTCAGTTTACAGCTGAGAACCAGGTTCAAGGTCAACCTTAAAAATAAAACAGCTGGTTATTTTACCAGCAAAGACGGTTTTTTCAGGAAGAGTAAAGAATTGTAATTTGGGACAAGGCAGCTGCAGCAGCGAGCCGTGGGCAAGCGTAAGTCGGAGGGGAACGTTCTTTTAAGGAGAAAGTGGAAGGGGTTGCTTGGAAGGAAAGTCCACTGCAGGAAAACACAGGTTCAGGGTGGTGGCGCCTCTTATTTCTTATTGGCCACGTCTGGGCAGCTACTCCTCCGAGGACACTCCATGTCCAGTAAATCCTTGCTGAATGTCGTGGAGGGTGACAAAGTTTATCAGAGTCCTTAACCTGGACTGCAACCAAGAGCCCACAGGAGGAGCTGGAATGTGCAGGAGGCGTCTCGCTGACCCGCATCCCCTGAGCTCATGACAAAGGCCAGTGGCCCCGACTTCCTCTGCCCACCCTTCTCTCACCACGTCCGCACGTACCAGATTGGAAGTCTTTCTTTCTCCTAAATACACTGTTTGGTGACAGAATCCCTAGTTGTTTTTGTTTTGCGGCCAACAGGGTTTTGGAAACTGTGACTGTAAAGCGGCACCACCTGCAATGAACCACTTCCACCCCAAGGTGCCCGTGTCACCAAGAGCCACGTCCCTACACAGTGTTTCTGGTTACGAACACACCGCACTTCTAAATAAAGACCCCAAACACCTCTAACAGTAAATATTAAAATGAATGTGAACTGCATATACATTTAAAAAGATTAATGAAGACGAGCATTATTTTCCAATCTGCGGATCCAGTGCAGGGCCGCGGGCGTCCAGTGCATTCCGACAGCTCGGAGCACAGGGCGCACGGGGACCCAGCCGGCAGGACGCCCTTCCATCCGTCGCAGGGCCACCCACGCCCACGCCCGCACTCACACTGGGACAATGTGGGCACACCGTTCGCCTCGCGGGCACATCTGTTTACATCGTTGGCACGTGGGAGGAAACACAGACACGCACGGGGAGAACGTGTACATTCCCGCGGTCCCTGCGGGGAAATGACGCTTTTCCTCAGCGCTATAATGAAGGAAAAAACGCTGTCGGAGGACCCACCGCCCGTCTTCTCCCGCGGCGGCCGGTAATCGATGAGGATGCCCCGTTGGGGCCTAACGCAGGGGTTCCCCACCCCCTGGCCGCGAGCGAAGCCAACCTGAGCTCCTGTGCCCTCCCGGAGCCCCCGCAGCGGCGGGCGGGCGAGGCTCACCTGAACTCCGAGCTCCGCCTCCTGCGCCCCCCCGACCGCGTCTTCCACGAAACCGGTCGCAGGTGCCGAAAAGGTTGCGGACGGCTGGTCTAACGGACACCTGTTCCCGGAACTGACCTCCGGTGGCGACGTGCGCGAGCGCCCCCTCCCGGCCTCCCCACTCCTCGAAGTTCCTCGCGACCCTTCCCGGGGACCTGCCCCCAGCTTCACCTAGAGCCGCAGCCAGAGGGACGCCAGCTCCCCCAGCCCTGGAGCCGGTGCGGCCACGTCTCCTCCGCCAGGACGTGTCCGTCACAACCCGGCCAGGCTCTGCACGCCCAGCGCTCTAGCCCCCACCACTCCCCTGCCCTTCCTGACCTCCCCGGCGCAGAGCGGCGAGCGCCCGCTGCTTTACCGACACCCTCGTCTGAGCGGCGAGGCTCCGCCCGGGCTCGGCTCCGACCCTGCAAGCACGACGCCGCTCTCGGGGGCGGGGGGCGGGAGGGGCGCGCGGAGCAGCGGTTCTGCGGGAGGAGACCTCGGAAGGACGCTCATGCGCCTGGCATCGCCTGGGCGAGCTCGGGCTCCAAGCAGGGAGATGAGCGCCCAGCCGGGGAAGAAGCCTTGGAGTGGGTCTGGGCGTCTGGCGAAGGAGGGAGACGCGGAGAAGCGAGGGTGGGAGAGGGCCAGCTCTCTGCGGCCGTCTGCTATGTGACCCTAAAAGGGGCGGGCACGTGGGGCACTGCCTCGCGCCCTGGGTGGGCACAGCGCCTTCCGCCTCAGCTCTCGGAATCTCGCTCTGTTGCTGCCTTTGGCCAACAGCCTGCAGCTGGGGGAGTTGCCCCCAAGCTCGGGTCCAGCCCTCGGGGTCGTCTTTGACGCCCCTCTTTCCCTCCTATCAGTGTTTACACCGGAGGCGGCTCAACCCCTCTCCGCCGCCAGTCCCGACTCTCCGAAGACGCCCCAGATGCGGGGGGATGGGACAAGCCAGGCACCGCGCGCGGGTGGACAAGCCGTGGCCTAGGATACAGTAAGGGGCGGAGCCTGGCTCCCCTCGGAGGGAGTGCCCGGCTCTGGGGTGGGCGTGGCCGACGCTCCGCGGTGGGCGGGTGGGGACTCTCGGTGGGGGGCGGGGCTCGCAGGCCGCAGTTCCGGGGAGGTGACGGCTCGCAGAGAGCCGGCGCGGAAGTGGCCGGCGGCCGCGCGCCCTCCGTCCCGTCCCGCAGGCATGTCGTCGGGGGGCGAGCGGTCCGGCGGGCAGAAAGGGGCCCCGCGCGCGGCCGCCGCTCTCTGCGGCCTGTACCACGAGGCCGGGCAGCAGCTGAGGCGCCTGCAGGACCAGCTGGCCGCCCGGGACGCCCTCATAGAGCGCCTCCGCGCCCGCCTGGCCGCACTCGAGGGAGACGCGGCGCCGTCGCTCGTGGACGCACTGCTGGAGCAGGTGGCGCGCTTCCGGGAGCAGCTGCGGCAGCGGGAGGGCGGCGCCGTGGAGGCGGCGCTGCGCCAGGTGCGCCTGCTCGGGTGGGGGCCGTGGGCGCTCGGGTCCCCCAGGGGTGCCTGTGCGGGGCGCGAGGCCTGCCCTGGGGACGAGGGATGTGGTCTGTGCTGGCTCTTTTAGTTGGTACATAAAATTATCTTAGCCTCAGGTGTACAACTGAGCGATGGGGCTCTTAGGCCTGACTGACGAAGTGATCACCCCACTTACTCAAACTCCTCACGGGACTGCTGCCTGTACCCCCTGCACCTTCTCATCCGTCCTCCCACCCCTCCCCTCTGGCAGCCACCTGTTTGGTCTGCTTCTGTGGGTTTTCATTTTGTTCATTCTTGTTCTTTAGCGTCTCCATAGTAGTGAAGTCACACGGTATTGGTCTCTCTCTGTCCACTCATTTCCTTGAGCATAGCAACGGTCTGACAGATTCTGATCGGCGCCGGGAAGGCAGGAAGGACCAAGAACGGCAGACTTCTCTTTACGAAGCGCCTGTCCTCACTGAGAAAGTAGACACCGTAGAGCTGATCTACTGCCTTCGTGGAAAATACTGTGGATGCAGCAGTTTTATGTCGTGATGCGCATGAGTTAACGTGTGTGAAGCACACAGCTTAATCTCTTGCACAGGGTGCTTAGACGTGAACGTCACCCGCCACTGCCACTCGGCATTGCTGAGCCTCATTTTTTTGGAAATCTCTCTATTGGAGAGGAATGTGCATGAACACCATGGGCTGTGTTTCTGGTTTCTCCCAACGCTGAGTACCTGTAGTACACTCACTTCCCAAGGACGTGTATAGTGTCAGGGCCGATCCAGGCCGGTGGCAATGCGGACCCAGTGGAGCTGGAGTGAAGTATTTGGTAGAGAATAACACAGGAAGTGGTTGTAAGGTAGACAGGGCGGGGGTGGGGGGGTACCTGTGACAGCCTTTGCTACTTTATGAAGCTGCTACCTGCACGTTCTGCTTAGCACTCGGCTGGGCGGATGCAAAGTTCCAGATCCAGGTCTTGCCCTTCAAACTGTGGCTCACGCATGCACGTGGGTGATCACTCCTGGAAGCAGGTTGTGATGGGTGGAGGGAGGTGTTGGGGGAAGCACTGAACGCAGAGTGAGTGCGGAACTAAGGAAGTTTCCAGACTGGACACCGGTGTTACTCAGAGTGTCGACTGCTTTTTCCCCTTAGACATAATTGACATGTAACATACTAGTTCCAGGTATACAACATGATGACTCGGTATTTGTCTGTATTGTGAAATATTCACCGCACTAAGTCTGGTTAACCTCCGCTGATCAATTTCTGTACGCTGAGCTGCCCTTGTATTCTAGGGGAAAATCCTGCGTGGTCATGGTGTGGGATCCCTTCAGTACGTCACTGAACTTGGTTTGTAGCATTTTGCGGAGAGTTTTTGCTCAGTGTTCAGAAGGGATTTTGCTTTGTAGGTTTTGCGTGGGGTCTGTCTTGCTTTGGCCAGAGGGTAATTCTGGCACCATCAAAATAGGAAGTGTTCTCTCCTCTTCAATTTTTTGGGAAACCTTGAGAAGAACTGGTATTGATTTTTCCTTAAGTGTTTGGAAATTCACCGGCGAAGCCATCAGTTCCAGGGCTTGTTTAGCTTTTCTGAAGATCTTTGATTACTGATTCAGTCTTCTCGCTGGCTAAAGGTTTCTCTGTTTCTCTGTGATTGGGCCTTGGTAGGGTTTGCACTTCTAAGAATTTGTCCGTTTTATCCAGGTCATCCGATTTGCTGGTGTGCAGCTGCTCACACTGCTCTTCTCCAATCCATGTTATTTCTGTAGAATAGGTAACACCCGCACTTCCCAAAGATGGAGCAGGCGAGTTGAGGAAGTGCGGCTGCAGGGTCCATTTGGGGAGAAGCCACACGTTCTAGGTGCTCATAAATGTCCCGGAAGCACAAGTGTCCAGACCGTGAGGTCGCCTCCGGAGAGTGAAGCTAGGGCTTGGGGCGCAGGTGGGAACAAGGAATGTACGTTTTCCTTTCACTTCACTCGTGTGTGTGTGTGTGTGTGTGTGTGTGTGTGTGTGATCTCTGAGACCACGTGTGGTTTTGTTTCAAGCAGATCTGGGAACGGCAGTTGGGGACCCCTTAGCAGTATTGAGGCCTCGCATCTCACCGCACTGGGAAGCCATGAGAAGGTCTGGGTTCCCAGCGCCTCGTGCCCGGCCAGGCCATAGGCCCTCCCGCCGCTCCCCCTGCCCACCCCCCTTTCCGAAACAGCTGCCTTTCATCTGTGGGATGGACCTCCCTCTGGCCCTGTGAATGTTGGAGATTGCTTTGAAAATGGGGAAGCACAAAATTAAGGCCAGCACAGAGCAAATCGCAATTTTAAGGACTTTTTTTTTTAAACAAAGTAATGGGGTCTGAGTGTATTTCGGTTTGGGATTTGTGTTTCCTGTGGCAAAGCGCCTTCAACTCGGGGCTTAAAACAAAGGACATTTCTCAGGTTCTAGGTGAGGGCTGGGCTCCGGGGGCCGGGGCTGGCATCCTGCTTGGCCTCCTCCACGCTCTGGTGGCCGTGCCAGTCTTGGTGCCATCTGTCTTGCAGATACCGCTCCTGTCTGTGCCTCCGCCTTCACGTGGCCTTCTCTGTGTCCAAGTGTCCCTCTTCTGACAGGGACACTAGTCATTCGATGAGTCAGTCCAGTATGACTTCACCTTAACTGTTCACACTGTAAAGACCCCACTGTCAAACACAGCCACACCCCAAGTAGCCGGGTTGGGCCGTGGATGTATCTTTTGGGGGCTGCCCACCACCCCGGGGTTTCTGCCCTTCCCTACCAAGATGTGTTGGGAAGCACCACACTTAGTCACTTGATGATGTGAAATCTGACATTGTAACCTGCTCACGGAAACGGAAGTTGGATGGGGCTTCAGACAGGGGCAGACGGCTCCAGCAAACTGAGGGCTCGGACGCCCACGCAGGACGGAGTGGGCCCACTCTCTAGGGCGGGCTCCGTGCCAGCGTTCCCTATGCTTTATGGCGTTTGTCTCTGACGTTACTTTTCATCAAATAAACTCTGCTTTTAAATCTTCCACTAGGAAATTGAGAGACTTTCTGCGCAGCTGGAAGAGAAGGAGAGGGAGACCCAGCAGCTGATGAACCGGCCGGGGCACGAGTGCGAGAAGGAGGTGGCCTTGCTGCGGAGGCAGGTGGCAGAGAAGGAGCGGGCCCGGGCCACCAGTGACGTTCTGTGCCACTCCTTGGCCGATGAGACCCACCGGCTGCGGGAGACTCTGGCTGCCACTGCCCACATGTGCCAGCACCTGGCCAAGTGTCTTGATGCGCGGCAAGGGGCCGTGGGGGAGCAGAGCCCTGAGGTAGGCTGTGGTGCGGGGGTCGCCGGGCAGGGGACACTGCCTGCTGACCCAGCAGCCATCAGCAGTCACTGAGGCTGGCGCGCAGGGCCCACTTCTGTGGAGGCAGGGCCTGCCCTTCCAGGGGTTTCTTCTAGAGTGATGGGACATGCAAAGTGCAGTAGGACAGCCAGGCTTCACCAGCCCGACCCACCCAGGCCTGTAGCTGGCCCTGTGCCCGGGACGTCGAGGAGGCGGCACTTCAGTCCCTCGGCCTTAGTAAGGACGAGGAGGCAGGGCTGGGTTGGGGGACTGCCCTGAACACGTGTGTTCGGCGGGTGAGGGAACTGGGTGAGGCCCCACCGACAGAGGACTGAGCGCAGCCTTCTGTGGGCCCCTGGCCGGCCCTGGGTCACCTGTGGAGCTGGGGCTGCCATCTGAAGTAGCTTTTGGGCTCGTCACACCAGGGGCCATGATTTCGAGGCCCAGCTGTCCTGGGGCTCCAGTGTCCTCATCAGCAAAGTGCAGGTGTGGAGCCCAGCCAGGCAGCATGCAGGGTGGCAGGCAGGCCTCCCAACATTCAGGCTGGGCCTGAGTGGTGCCAGCCTGTGGGGTCCGATGGGGAGTGGGGCCAGTGAGGGCTTCAGGGCCAGGAATCCCTTAGGGTGGAGTCACGGGGCTCCTGAGCAAGGACGCTGGGAGTAGTGGGGTCGGGGGCCGATGGAGGGATGAGGCCGAAGCCGCCATCCTGCCACCTTCCAGCCCCAGCACGGGCCTGCGGGCGGGTTGGGCTTGCCCATGGAGGGCAGACGGGAAAGAGGCCTCAGGGCCTCTCACTCAGCCCTTCCCAGGCACCTCTGAGGCCGCACCAGGGTCCCCGGAGAAACGTGCTCTGCTGTACTCTGCGGCGGACGGGGTGTGGCCCTTCTGGGCAGCAGGTTCGCTGGGAGGCCCTCCGTCTGAAACCACCTGTGTGCTGGGTGTGTTCCACAAAAAGGAACTCTCAGAAAGACCTGTGTGTGTCAGGAACCAAAAGAAAAAGTGCCCTGTGGGGGCAGTGCGCTCTCCTCTGGCTCTGAGTCACTGCTGCCTCCCCCTGGGGATCTGAAAGTAGCCGCACAGGGTGGTCGGCCTGGGGCGGGCCTGCGGCCTGACTCCGAGTCAGAGTCAGCGTCACTTCCCAGCCCTGAGTCACCGGGGCTTCCCCAGTGCTGGGTCAGGACACACACTTCCTGTCACTCAAGGGAAATTCTCAAAGTAATGCCGCTGGCACCCAGCCCACCGTGCTGGTGAACGCACTGGCTCTCGGGAGCGAGCTGGGCCTTTCACGAGGCTTTTCGTCCGGGTCTGCCACCCACGTGAGGGCCGCTCTGGGGTGTGGCTTCTGGGTGAGACTCCCCCGACCCTGCATGGGGGCAGGTGAGGTGGGCCCTGGCTGTCTGCGGACACGCTGAGGTCGTGGGCCTGGCCGATGTCCTTGGGGACAGTGGGGTCAAGCGTGCTGCCCTCCTGACAGCTGCGGTAGCGGGACAGCTGTGTGTGGCCGCCCAGTGGGGTGTGGGCAGCAGTGGAGGGCAGTAAGGCCTTCTTGTCAACGCTTTGCTGCTCTGTTGAAGGGCCGCCACCTCCTGCACCTGGGGCCTCGGTCTCTGGGTCTGGCTTCCTCCCCTCTTGCTGCACGTGACTGACACGTTTGGTGGCCTGGTGTCTCCTCTGTCCGTGTCTCCTGCAGCCAGAATGCACAGGCAGGGACGCCTCTGTCCAGGCTGTGGTCGAAAAGTTACAGGAAGAAAACCGGCTGTTGAGGCAGAAGGTGACTCACGTGAGTGTCTGCCATCTCTTTCGAGGAGAACTCCTCATTAGGAGCTGCAGGCCAGGGTGGCCCCTGCGGTTGGCGCCATCCTTTTCCCTAAGAGGACAGACAGACCAGGTCCAGTCATTCCCACCCCTCAGGGTCACACGCCACAGGGGGAGGGGCAGGAGTCACCACCCGAGGGTCCCCTTGTATTTAAGATGCTGCCTGTGCCCTGAGCGAGGAGAGGCAGCTTCCACTACGGGGACACTGCCCTTGGCCTGTGAGGCTCATCAGTAGCTTCCCTGTTCTGTGGCAGGGGGTATGGCTTCACGGCGCTCTGTCCTCAGGTGGAAGACCTCAACGCCAAGTGGCAGCGCTATGACGCCAGCAAGGAGGAGTATGTGCGCGAGCTGCAGGCCCAGCTGCGGGAGGCGCCAGCCCCCGGGCCTGAGATGGGGCTGATGAGGAAGGAGATCTCCCGGCTCAACCAGCAGCTGGAGGCGAGGATCAGCGAGTGCGCAGGGGCCGCGAGGGAGCTGGCGGCGGCAAGGGAGCGGGTGCAGATGCTGGAACAGCAGGTGGGACGGGCGGCAGGACAGAGCGCCTCACTTCCTCCAGCCAGCAGACCAGCCGCAGCGTGGTGACGGCTGGGCGTCGCTCTCCCCAGATTCTCGTGTACAAGGATGACTTCCTGTCGGAGAGGGCGGACCGGGAGCGGGCTCAGGGCAGGATTCAGGAGCTCGAGGACCAGGTGGCCGCCCTGCAGCGCCAGGCGTCCCGAGGACAGGTATGGTGTGAGGGCTCGGCCCCCTGGGGTGCTCGAGGCTTCTTTCATTTTCATGAACTTAAGTCCACTGCGCCTGCCAAGCCGCTTGCCCGGAGGGAGCTGATGTGGCGGAGTGTGGCAGGAGGGGCCACCGCCTCCTGTGCTCAGGCTCTGTACCCAGGGAGCACACCCGGGGCCCAGGCTCCGTGGTGGGAGCTTCTTTCATTGGCGCCCCTGCTTGCTGTGAGGCGGGGGGCCCTGGCTGCCCTGCTGCATGGATGTGGCAGCCGAGGCCTTGGGCATCCAGAAACGGGACCTGCGCCCCCAACGTGCCTCTTGGCCTCCACTCCTGCTCCTGCCACCAGGCCCTTTGTGAGCACATGGGGTTGCTGGGGTCTCCCATTCGCTTCTGGGCCGGGGCCACAGCCGGGAGTAGGGCGAGGGGTGCGAGTCCCACTCAGGAGTGGGTGAACCCGGGACCCGGCTTGGTGGCCTCCAGTGCAGCCCACGTAAACGGACCTTTGTCTTTTTTCCAGGACCCCCAAAAGCCAGGCTCCTGCTGGATTCACGCTGGGAGCAAACCCTCCAAGCACTCAGAGACCGATGCCATGCAGTTGCTGGCGCCCGCTGGCCAGCGGCCTGTGACTGGCTCCCGGTGTCTGGCTGCCCCCAGAGAGGGCGGGCGCCCTGGAGCAGCCCGGAGCAGCCAGGGGGAGCTTCAGTGCCCCCACTGCCTGCAGGGCTTCGGCGACGAGCAGGGCGAGGAGCTCCTCAGACACGTGGCCGAGTGCTGCCTGTGAGCCCAGGCAGGACAGGCGCGGTGCTCTCAGCACGTGAGACCAGGCTGAGGGAGCTTCTGACACTTAGCCTTGGTCAGAGTAGGTTAGAGGGGGCTCCCAGCGGTGCCGGGGGTGGGGACATGCTCAGGAGGCTGAGCTCTGCTTCTAGCGCAGAGTTCAAGGTATCTGGCTGAGGACGAGGTGACAGCCCCAGCCCAGCCTGCACTTGGGGCGCTGCAGCTGGCTGGGAAGAGGTGGCTGCCCATGGGGACCACACGTTGGCTCCTCGAGGTTGGAAGGGCCCCTCCAGGCATGCAGAGCTGAGTGTGCGGCCGCATGTCACTGGCTGGGGCCATCTCAGCCACAGAGGAACCGCTGTCTGCACTAACACTGGTGACACATCCCAGAGCTCATGCACTTTTATTTCATGTTCACTTATTTTTATAATAAACGTATTTGCTGCAGTGACTGCTCTGGAACGCCCAGTGGCCTGGGTGCAGGGACTCAGCCACGTCTCCAGTCGGGCAGGAGTCAGACCAGACGGGAAGAGAAGCGCGCCCACTGGCCGCCACTTCCCCTGGCACCAGGGAGAGGGGTTGGCAGGTGGCCAGCCAGGTGCTCGCACTGTCCCTCTTGCCTGAACACCCTCTCACCATCTCCGTCTGGGCAGACCCTCAAGGTGTACTTGAGGTTCATCTCCTCTGGGGAGCCCCTGTGCCCTTCTCTGGGACCCCACCTGGAGAGACCTGTCAGTGGTGGGGGGGAAGCGGCGTGGCGGAAGCCCAAGCCTCACTGACCTGACAAATTGGAGCAGTTTGCAGACACCTGCGTGCTGGAACGAGAGGACGGGGCCATCCCATGAGAGGGGACCCTCAGATCCTAGGCTGACCCCCAAATTGTGCATGCTTCAGGGTGACTGCAGGACCCTGTGCAGAGGAAGCTGGGAAGCTGCAGGAGCTGAGCAGACGTTAGTGGCTGTCCATTGCATGGTGACGGTTTCGAACTTGAGTCTCAAGATTAGAAAGCCTGTGTGAGCACCTCAGCTTTCCCTTTGAAATCCAGAAGGGCCACCCTAGGAGTCAAGGTGACGCCCTGGGACAGCACTGAAAGCCCTTTGCTGACAGAGCACACAGGCTCCAGGAGCCACAGCAGAAGCCAGCACGGGCAGTGGCACAGGGACCTGGCCCGGCAGCGCCACAGGCCCGTGCACAAAGAGAAGATGAACATGGGAAGCCGCAGGCAGAAGAAGACGCTTTCAGGTAAACGCAGCTCAAAAGCCAGGCCCAGGAGACTGGATGATGGAGTCACCACGGAGAGCCCATAGGCTGCGGGAGGAACAGCCGATGGGGCGCAAATAGGGCCCAAGACCGACCGTTCACGGCGACATCCCAATGGCTGTGACACATGCCAGCCTGACCAGCACAAGCTTCCCAGGTGGCAGCCAGGAGCATTGAACAGATAAGCACGAGGCTTGTGTTGATTTACGGTGGCCTGTAAGGGATGAAGAAGGATGTTAGGATCTCCAGGGTGACCACCAGAAGAGCAGTGACAGTCTTCAATGAAAAAGCCAGGCGGACAGTGCTCTCACTGACCTAAAGGGAGACAGGTCAGGAGAACAAAGGGATAAAGGAGAGGAGACAAACAGGAAGTAGACGGTGAATCGGGAGCCCCAAACCCCCTATATCCGTCACAGCGAAAATGATGGACCGGGGGTGGGGGTGCAGGCAGACACATGTGCCTCCTCGCACAGCCAAAAGGACAACAACAAATTTAAGAGACAAAAGACAACTAGAACTGCCAGAAAATCAAACTCTATGGAAGTCTGACAACCAAGGAGTTAAAGAAGAAACACTCATCCAAACAACTACGAGGGGCAGACACGGGCAGCTGGGTGCAGATTTGTGGCGAGGGGGCCGCTGGTGGACCGAGCCGTCCCACATTGGCATGCAGATAACCAGGAGGAACAACTGGGGAGCGAGACAGACCACACAACCCAGGGCTCCAGTGCTAGGAAATAAAGCCTCAAACCTCTGACTGAAAACACCTGTGGGGGTTGCGGAGGCAGCGGGAGAAACTCCCAGCCTCACGGGAGAGTTTGTTGGAGAGACCCACCGGGCCTAGAACGTGCACAAAAACCCACCCACCTGGGAATCAGCACCAGAAAGGCCCAATTTGATTGTGGGTAGTGAGGGAAGTGACTGAAAACCAGCAGAGAGCAGAGCAAGTGGCACTGCTCCCTCTCTGACCCCTCCCCCACATACAGCTTCACAACACAGCCACGTGGGTTGCCCCACCCTGGTGAATACCTAAGGCTCCGCCCCTTACTATGGAACAGGTGTGCTGAGACCATAAAAATGGCCCAAATGAAAGAATAGTTCAAACCTGCAGAAAAAATACAACTAAGCAAAGGAGATAGCCAATTTATCAGATGCAGAGTTAAAAACACTGGTAATCAGGATGCTCACAGAAATGGTCGAATATGGCCACAAAATAGAAGAAAAAGTGAAGGCTCTACAAAGTGAAATAAAGGAAAACGTACAGGGAACCAACAGTGATGGGAAGGAATCTGGGACTCAAATCAATGGTGTGGATCAGAAGGAAGAAAGAAACATTCATCCAGAACAGAATGAAGAAACAAGAATTAAAAAAAATGAGAGGCTTGGGAACCTCCAGGAAAACTTTAAACGTTCTGACATCCGAATCATATGGGTGCCAGAAGGAGAAGAGGAAGAGAAAGAAATTGAAAACTTATTTGAAAATATAATGAAGAACTTCCCCAATATGGCAAAGGAAATAGAATGCCAGAAAGCTCAGAGTCCCAAAGAAGCTGGACCCAAGGAGGAACACACCAAGGCACATCATAATTACACTACCCAAGATGAAAGATAAAGAGAGAATCTTAAAAGCAGGAAGAGGAAAGGAGACAGTCACCTACAAAGGAGTGCCCATCAGACTGTCAGCTGATTTCTCACAAGAAACCTTACAGGCAAGAAGGGGCTGGAAAGAAGTATTCCAAGTCATGAAAGGCAAGGACCTACATCCGAGATGACTCTACCCAGTGAAGCCATCATTTAGAATGGTGAAGAGTTAAAGGGACTTTGAGAACCCTCCCTGTTTATGCCCGAGCTGTGACCTTTATGGTAAGAATGAAATAGAGGCGCACTGTTTCCCAGGCAGACCTGGCCCTTCTCCCCAGGAGATTAGTACTTTTTGATCTTTAGCTGTTCCCTCAGGGGAACTGGCCCTTCCTCCAGAGGGAATGGTTACTCAAAATCACACAAGGCCCTTGGCACGTAGTCACTTTTGTCCAAAACATTTAATCATAGCCCCCAAAGTGAGACTTTGGAATCCCACCCGAGGGAATGACACTTTGCTCAGAACATTTTTCAGACAAACCCTGAATGCCGCTGCATCCGGGATTCCCCAGCATCTGTGTTCAGGTGTTGGTGATTTCCCGTCTGGTGATGTGTGCTCTTGATTCTTGCTTTTCTCTTTGCTCTCACTTAATAAAGTGCTTAACTATTCACCTTTGACTTAGGTTTTTATTGTCTGCAAATCCAAACCTCCAAATTAAGTGGCCATGATCTCGTACGTGCCTCTTCATGGCACAAATGGAAGGGCAGATAAAGAGCTTCCCAGACAGGGCAAAGCTAAAGGCGTTCATCATCACCAGGCCCTTAGTATATGAAATGTTAAAGGGACTTATCTAAGAAAAAGATCAAAACTATGAACAGTGAAATGACAACAAACAACTATGAACAACTGAACCTAAAACAAAAACAAACTAAGCAAACAACTAGAACAGGAATAGAATTACATAAATGGAGATCATATGGAGGGTTATCATCAGGGGAGTGGGTGGGGAGAGAAGGGGGAAAGGTACAGGAATAAGAAGCATAAATGGTAGGTAGAAGATAGACAGGGGGAGGTTAAGAATAGTATAGGAAATGGAGAAGCCAAAGAACTTAACATGTATGACCCATGGACATGAACTAAAGAGGGGGAGTGTGGGTGAGAGGGGTGTGCAGGGCGGGGGAGTGGGGAGGAGATGGGACAACTGTAATAGCATAATCAATAAAATATATTTGAATAAATAAATGGGCTCCACACTCTGACTGACAATGACGGTCACTCTGGATGAAAATAAAGTCTCACCTACGTGCTTGGTGGACAAGAGACACTTTAAACACAAGAACCCGGAATGGGAGGGGAAACGTGCATCGACCTAACACTCACCGAGGAAGAGAGATGGCTACGTGGCTATCAGACAGAGCAGACTGCAAGGACAGAAAGTGTCACCAGAAACAGAGACCCTGCAGCAGGTAAAAAGGGTAAGTGTACCAGGAATGTGTCACATCCCTAAATGTGGATACAGCTTCAAAACACAGAGCAAGGAGCACCAGACAAGGGCACAACAGCGGAGACCTGAACGCACTTCCCTCGGGACCTGAGGGGGCAGGAAAAATCAGGCTACAGTGAGGACGCACGGAACGCTCGCCGAGGGGGACAAACCTGTGACGGCAGGTCAGGCCGCGCCATGCTCCTGAGGACAGAGTCGCTGAGCAGAAGTTCTCCGACTGCAGGGCAGTCAAACCACAACCCAGGGGCAGAGGATAACCATCAGATGCCCACACACATCCAGATGACAGTGGGCAAAGGAAAACTCAAGAACTGAGTGAGAGTGAAAGAACTTTTAAAAAATGATGGAGTACAACCCTGGCCGGATGGTGCAGTGGGTTGGAGCGTCATCCTGTAGAGCAAGAGGCTGCGCGTCCGATCTCCGATCGGGGTGCGTATCTAAGCTGAGGGTCTGACCCCCAGTCTGGGTGCATGCAGGAGGCAGCCCCCTGATGTTCTCTCACTCGGTTGCTCTCCCCCACTCTCTCTCTAAAAATCTATAAACATGTTTTAAAAGATTATGGAGTGCAAAAAAACAAGACAAAAATTATGGAGTACAGCTCAAATTATTTGGAGCAATGGTGAGGGGAAATTTCATAGCTCCAAATGCATGTACCGGCAGTGAGGAAAGGTTAAAATTGAGTGATCCCAGTGGCCAGCTCAAGGAGCTAGTAAAAGAACCACAGATTACCGCACCCAAATGGGAGGAAATAAAAGAGCAGAAATCAACGACACAGAAAGCGGAGAATAATGAACACTGCCATGAGTTAGTCCTTTCACACAGCGACAAAACCGACAACCCCCAGCGTGACTGATGGGGAACAAAGAGGAAACGCACATTGCTCATGGCGGAGCGAAAGCGGGGACCCCCGTCGGTCTCTGAGGCAGTGAAAGGTCAGAGGGTGTGATGAACGCTTTGTGCTAATAATCGACTTGACAAGAAGGTGAAATGAGTAAAATTCTTGAAAAGCAACTTACCAAACCTGACAAAGAAGAAACAGAAAGTGTGAGTAGCTGTATATCCATTAAATACATCAAACCTGTAATTAAAAGTCTTTCACAAAGAAACTTCCAGGCCCAGATGACTTCACTGGTGAATTCGTCCAAACATTTAAGAAGACGCCGACCTTACCACTCACTTTATGACAGCAAACGGGAGACAGGCCAGGCGAGCCGGTGAAGGGCAACGTCTCTCGCGGACACAGAGGCAAAAGTCCGAAACCAAGTGGTAACACGTTCAATCCGGTGTGTGGCTAGGACAGTACATCCGAATCAGGCGGAAGGCGAGACTGGTCGGCATTTAAAAACCGGCAGAATGAAATTCACGATTAACAGGGTGAGAGGAGCCACGTGGTCACCTCAAGAGCAGCGGAAAAGACAGGAAAACAGCCAGCACCCACTCGTGGTAAAAAATCTCGGCCCACTGGGAACAGACATGACTTCCTCTACCCGATGCAGGCGTGTCCCAAACTCCTGCAGCCAACACTGCCACGGCCGTGTGTGCAACTCTAGGGCATCTTACAGGAAAGTTGAAAATTAATAAATTGATTTGACAATCTCAAGATACACAGTCAACATATGAAAAACCATTGTATTCCTGTCTATGTTTCAACAACTGCAAAGCCAGTGACGCAGCCTGTTGTGGGTGAACTGTATCTCCTCAAACGACGCACAGACCAGCCCTGGCCTGGGGGGCTCAGTGGGGCGAGTGCTGGCCCACGAGCCACTGGCCCTTTGCCCAGCCCGGGGTGCTCGGCTCCTTCAGGTCGGTCTGGCCCTCCCCAGTCCAGCCTGTAGCTTTGGGTTTCACTTTGGTCTCATTTAGCCCCACCCCACTGCTAAGATGAGGTCCTTCCAGGGGCTCCACACAATGCCCGGCTGAGTATGACAAGGTCTTCCCCCCTGGCAGGTGGACACACGGACTATTTCAGCCCTGCTGCTTTCCGCTGGTTTCCCCAGATTCATGGACTTTTATCCCAGACACACAGGTGAATAGATCTGTGGGGACTCGGCAGGTCTCTGGGGCGCTCTGTGTGCACTCAGTCCCCGCTCTTGTCCAGAACTCTGCCCCACAGGCCCTGGCTGCTGTGGCTCAGCAGACTGAGCGCTGGCCAAAGGGTCGCCGGTTCAGTTCCCCATCAGGGCACAGGCCTGGGTTGTGGGCCAGGTCCCCAGTTGCTGGCCAGGTCCCCAGTTGGGGGTGCATGAGAGGCAACCACACATTGATGTTTCTCTCCCTCCCTCTCTCCTTCTCTCCCTTTTCCTCTCTAAAAATAAATAAATAAAATCTTAAAAATATAAAAATAAACAGAACTCTGTCCCACAAATTCTAGCCACCTCAGCCTCCCCAAATGCCTGTCTCTGGGCTCTGTGGGTGTGGTTCTTCTCCCAGGGCCGGGGCCTGGAAACTGCCTCAAAAGACCTCACGTAGCCAAAGGAATCTTGGGGAGTATCATGCTAACCGCTATCAAACTACTAGGAGGCCATCGGAACATACGTACTGGCACAAAATCAGACACATGGATCCAGGGAACAGAGCAGGGGGCCCAGATAAACCCTCACTTACAGGGCCAATTAGCCGGTGACAAAGGGGCTGGAGTACACAGGGGGGCAAAGACAACACGTGAAGTGAACGAGGAAACGGCAGCTACAGAGGAAGAAAAATGGGACCACTTTCCGACACCACGTACAAAAAAGCAAGCTCAAATGGAGGAGCCTCCTCACTAGCGCAGCGACTCAGCTGCTGTGCCACGAGAAGCTCCACAGCTCGCCGCGCCTGTTCAGTCGGGGCCCCGACCTCGTTTCCCTTGGACTGTCAAAAAAAAAACACGACAGCAGCCAACATGACCATAATCGTCCAGTGCCAATGAAGCAAAATTACACGCTTTTTGTCAGCTTGGCAAACAAACGTGAGGTGTCCTGGTGTCCTGCCGAACTGCAGTCGCTGATCTGCGTGTGCCATGGGATGGGCGAGGCGCAGACCCGCTGCCCCAGAAGCAAACGGACGGTGAACTCCACTCTTGGCCGCATGTCCTTAGACAGGCCTCCTCGGGCAGCGGCCACACGAGGAACCACAGGCGCAGGGATGGCATCCCACAGAAGAGTTGTCCCCAGTGAAGAAAGCCGACAAGACACAAGTGCTGCCGCAGGGACAGCTTTGCCAACGGTGCAGCAATGAGGCCCGTGTCCAGAACCGGTAAGTAATCCCAACAACACACTCAAACAAACAAGGGGAAGAGGGACCTGCACAGACGCTGTCCCAGAGAGGGCACACAGAGGCCCAGAGACATCAAAACAGGTTCAACGTCACTCCCTGTCAGGGCGATGCCAACGAGGACCACCATGACGCCACCTCCCACTTGTCAGATGGCACCATGGACAGGGCGGCAAACACGGGTTGACGAGGACATGCAGAGAAGGGGACCCTCGTGCACGGCGGGTGGGTGGCCACGCGGTCTGGTGCAGCCACTGTGGAAAGCAGTTTGGAATTTCCTCAAAATATCACACCCGGATCTGCCTTGTGACCCAGCAATCCCACTTCTGAGTGTTTGTGCAGAGAAAAGAAAAACACTAGCTTAGAACGACACAGGCACCCGCGTGCGCTGCAGCTTCTTCCCGGTGGCGGGGACATGGAGGCAGCCCCGCCAGTGGAGGACGGGCCAAAAGGTGCGAGCCACTTACATAACAGAAGGTGACGCGGCCACGACATGGATGAACCGTCAACATTTGCCACCACACGCAGGGACCTCGAGGGGCTCATACTCAGTGAGCCGGTCAGAGAGAGGTAAATACCACAGGACCTCACGTACACGTGACACCTAAAGAACAAAATAAACTAGCAATTGGCAAAACAGGAACAGACTCACAGGTACAGGGGACAGACTGACGGCTGCCAGGGGGACAGGGTTGGGGTGTAAATAAAGATAATAAATTAAGAAAATATTAGCAGCTGAGGAAACAGAAAAAGGCAGCATGACCTCCGCATGCGACCTGGTCCCCTCACAGCACGGCCCTTCAGGACAGCTGAGCCCCCCACCTGCTGGCTCAGGCCCCCACGCAGAGTATCCCGGTAAACGAGGCTGCAGCCACAGAGCCAGGCAAAAACCAAGGCGGCCTCCGCACAGGACACAGGGCACTGGGCTCCGGCCCCGCCTGTTCCCACACGTCTCGCTGCTAAAAACAGTCCTTGAATCACAGTTGTGTCTGGCAGGACAGTCCCGGCAGCAGCCGACTCCTCACCGGTGCCACGTCCCGTGGCTGACACAGTGGCACACGGCACGTGTCTCGCTCACCCTTAGCCGGCACCGGGGTCCCCAGGAAAACCCCTGGAGGCCCCGACAGTTCCCCTGGTGAGTGCTCAGCAGTGCAGACCCGGCGGGAAGGGCTCTGTGCAGTGAGTGTCCATCCGTCTGTCCGTCCATCTGTCCGCAGCATGTCTGCCATTTTGAGCAGACAGTGGGTCCCAGACGGGGGTGCCTGGGGGCGTTGGGACGAGGTCCCCAGACTCAGGTTACTTGGACCGTCGCTCTGTGTAACGACTGGGGGCATTCCTCGGTTTGAAGCCGTGGAGCACCGTGAACTGGGGGGCTTTTTGTCCCTTTAGAGCTAGAGTGACCGGACCCGGACGCGCTTGTCCCCCTGGCACCACTCACTCCGAGTCCTCACAGGCCAGCGCCACTCGACATTGTCACTCTCAGCGTTTCTTTCCAGCCACCACGTCACCTCAGTCCCCGTCTCGCGGTGCAAAGGGACGCTCACACGGGCTCGGTGTGGGTGCCTGAGGGGCTGCACTGTGGGAGTGACTCCCCCAGAAATCTAGGGGCACAGGGCTGGGCGTCTCACACGCGCCCCCCAGGCCCCATGTGGAAGCATGAGGAACTGTGCAGACCCGGTGCGTCCACGGCCCTGGGGTGGCCAACCCCGAGGGTCACGCCGCCCTGTTGTCTCTGAGCCTCCAGGTGCAGGTCCATCCTCTTTTCTGTCCCTGAGAGCCAGGGCGGACGGGTGAGCCCCACACCCCGAAAGGTCCAAAGGGGCCTCAGGGCTGGGGCTGACAGGACACATGGTTCCCAGGACCACAGGGTGGGACGTGTGCTGTGCGGGGGACAGGGCGAAGTGGGGTGTGAAGGCGGCAGGTGGGGCCGCCACAGGAACCCGGTGTGGGGGCAAGCGCTCAGTGTGGGGGGGCCTGGGCCTCCATACCACTCACAGCTATGACAGGACCTGCTCATCCCACAGCTGCGACCCTGTCCCCACAGCACAGACCAGGTGGGACTGACTGGCCCCCAGCACAGCCTCCAGACAGTCCTTGGGAAAAGGGGCCGGGTGGGGGCAGCTCCAAAGGGGGCACAGAGGTCCAGTGCCCGGCCCTTGCTCTCCCAGGCAACCCCGCCTCCACTGAGGAGATGAGGCCCCACCCTGGGCACAGAGTCCTGGGGGGTCTGCCTTGGGCCTCTGCCCCCAGGACACCTCTCCAGCCACCACAGTCATGGCCCAACCTGCTTCCCCCTTTGCTGGATCATCCCGTGAGCTATTCTCCCACCTAGAAAAACAAACAGAACAGGCCAGCCTGTAGGCCCCCACTCCTCTGGCTACAGCCCAACCCCTTCCCCTTGCCTACTGTTCCCATGTTCCCCCAAAACCAGCTTGTGCTGGGTTCTGGTCAAGGTCACCTCTTCGAAGCCCCACAGCCAGTCCTTCTCTGCCCCACACCCCTGGGCTGTCTCCATCCACCCTGACCCCCTGTTCTGGGGCACAGACCCAGTCTGTCTACACCCGCTTGTGGGAGGTCTTCTGTCCTTGACCGGTGGCCCCAGGTGCCACAGCCCCAGACTGGCTGCCCCACCCCTCCCAGAGCTCGAGGGAAGCCTCCCCTCACTCTCCTCCCAGCATCCTGTCCCTGTCCCCGGGTGGAAGTCTTGTGGACTTGCCTGTTAGAACGCTCCCAGAGGCCAGCCCACCTCACCTCTCCTGGCTGGGAGCCTGGCCAGTCTGCACACAGAAGCAGGGCCCTCGCCCCTCCTCTCTGTCAGGGACACACCAGGTCCTCGAGGTGTGCATAGCAGCCCGGAGGCAGTTCCTGCAGCTTTCTGAAAACCCCCTGAAGAGCTCAGAACAAAGGGACCAAGTGGGGATTCCTCTTCCCATTTTAAATACTGTTCACGTCCCTCATTCAGACCCAATTTAGTGAAACTTTTGTTTCATTAGTGATCCCACGCCCCCGGGCCAGATGGGCACCTGCCTCCAAGGCCCTGGGTCAGCCCGCCCCACCCTGCCCCACTGTGCTCTGCCCCCCTCAGCCCACAGGTTTAATTGCAAAGGCCTTCTGGGCACCGCCCCAGCTGCCGTTTCTCCAGCACTTACCACTTCTGGCCCGACTCTGCCCTGCAGCCTGGGGCCTGAAGAACAGTGAGGGCACCGGGACCCCTAAGTTGCCACCTGGGGTGGCAGACCAGTCCCGTCAGGGCACAGCCCCCCCACACCCCGCCCTACCACACTCCCATCAGCCCCAGCAGAAAGCAACCAGACAAGGCCTTCTGCTGTACTAATGTATTCCATCTTTCAAAAAGAAAGACATGATTTTAATATTACTTAACAATATGTTAAAAAGTAGCCAGGCAGGCCCGTGTTAATACAGTCGTACACTCTAACGGACTGGACGGTGAGTACTGGGTGGGCTTGTTTGAACTTTCTCACTCTGCAGGGGTCTTACACAAGCTGGCTACAAGTCAGGGGGTCAGACACAAACAGTGCGACGTGTACACTCTTAACAGCAGATTGTGGAGATTGGAGCACGCCTGCCCCACCCACCCGCCCGCCTCGGGTGGGAGCTGAGTGACGGCGTCGCCCTCAAGGACAGATGACAGGACAGGGCGAGATGCAGAGGCGACTGAGCCACGTGGGCGATGCAAACTCGTCTCTGGCCACGACCCAGGCCTCCGAGGCCGCGGTGGCGAGGAAGTGGCGGGGCTGTGGGCCGCCCAACAGCGGGCGGTGGCGGTCACAGGGCGGTCACAGGCGCACGGACTACACGCACATGAGCTGACAGCGGGCTGGGCGGCGCCTCCCTGGGCTGCAGTCTCAGGCACCACGGCCCGTCCAGCGCGGCCCAGGTGGACTCCCGTGCGTGCCTCTCCAGGTGGCCCTCATTCAGTGGGCAGCAAAGGTGGCTTTCTTCAAGCTAAAGTTGGACCAGTTGATGGACAGTCTCTGTCGGGTCTGCCTGGCAGAATCCAAGCAGAATCTGGAAAACAGAAAGCCAGAGTCACCTCAGCATGCACCCTCCTGTGCCTCCATGAGGGGGACCCCATACACCCTGCCGTCTGGCTGCACCTGGGTCCCCAGCGTCAGGACACTAGCGGGTGCCCTGAACACCCTCTGGTGCTGTGTGTCACTCTCTCCAACCTGCTCTGCGGGGGGCCGCCCGAGCGCAGAGTCTGAGGGGCCCAGCAGGCCCTTCTCCGTGCACTGCACCGGGACGTGCCAGCCTGCCCTCACTTCACACAGGTTCACAGACGAGTGATCTGAAGCCAGAGTGTGCACGGCACTGCCTGTCCCCCGCTCCCTGCCTTCAGGGGACAGCAAGGGCACGGGACTGGCCAGACTCCCCCCTCCACCTTTGGATCACAAACTGAGCTCAACGGCATTTAGAAAAGACCACATGATACCATCTGCTTCCAGGGAATAACGGACAATTTTTGTATTAAGAAATGGACATTTTCTTTCAAAAACCTTTACTTTGCATAATTTCTCAGCTTTTCAGCTGTAATCTGGAGAGTAGAAATCTCAATGAAACCTGACCCGAACCAAAGCCAGACACCCAGCGGCTCCCTGAGGCCTGTCCTGTCCTGCTGCCTGCCCCGGGCTCCTCATTGCCTATGGACACCACCTCCCCTCAGGTCTCTGTGCTGTCCTCTGAGGTCATGCAAACATGTACACACACATGTGAACAAAACATGTGCATGTAGGATGCTACAACAAAAAGCCTGGGTAACCGACCCCCGCTTGAGACGCCAACACTCCCAGCCCCAGGGCACCTGCTGCCCCCAGGAGGAACCCCATCCTGCTGTGTGGTGCCAGGACTTCCACACGCATGCTCAGTAGCAGTGTGGCTGTGCACGTGTGACTGTGGAGGAGCAGGGTCACATCGGATGGCCACACTTCCTCTGCTCAGCACCGTGCCTGTACAGTCCCCCAGGGGCCCAGCTCGCGTGTGGCTGTGGGAACGCAGTGCATGGGACACACAGGCAGCGGCAAGGCTGCCGCGCGGCTCTGCCCGCAGGCACAGGCACCATGTGCACTGCTGGGGTGCGTGGGCTGCAAAGCATCCCTGGACCTGCTGAACTGCCCTGAAGGGTCTGGAGCCAGCGGCTGCCAGGGGCAGCAGGCGGTGGCACTCTGCCCTGAGTGCGGGTCCCGCCCCCTCAGGCGGTCTCCTGGATGTCCTGCCATGGGGTCTGCACACTGGCCAGCAGGCTTGTCCCCCCTTGTGGGTCTGTCCTGTGTCTTCACACACCTCGGGGCTAACCCGTCCTCTCTCCTGCCATGCGGCCCCTGCTGGCCTGAATGTTTGCCAGTCTCGTCTTCTGTTTGGTATTTTTAGGAATTCCTTCCTTACTGTGCGGTCAGATTTTCGCCTGTGTCCCAATTAAAGTTTTGCTTGCCCTGTGACACCTTAAGCCACATGGAGCTGGCTTGTGAGTGTGGCTGGGCAGGGATCCGGGCCACCTCAGCGCTGACCCTGGCGAGCCCTTGCAGCTCCCTGTGTGAACAGCCTTTGTGTCCGCAGGGGCCCGACGGCCGACCCGTGTCACGGAGCAGAGCTCCGGGTCTGCGCAGTCTGTTCCTGGGCCCCGATGTCCCACCAGCGTCACGTTGTTCCAACGCCTAGGGGCTTCCTGCGTCTTCACGATGGAGACGGAATCTCTCTGGGTTCTTCTCCCTCCTTCGGGAGACCGGCACTCCTTCCTGTTGTTTTCGGCTGACGTGACACACTCAGAAGGGTGAGTGAAATGAATGAGCAATACAAAGGACACTTGCACAGCAAAGACTGCGGATCAAGGTCAAGCCTGGTGTCCCGCCAGCACCCTGCCGTCGTGGGTCACAGCCCTCCCTCATCCTCAGAAGTAATCAAGCTTCTTTTTATCCGGGTAGCTTCCTTGTTTTTCTTTATAGTTTTGACACCTACGGGTGTGTCTCTGAGCAGTACACTTAATTGCTCAGAGGGCCCGTTATTCAGCCGTAACTTGTGCACGATGAACCAGCCACAGGGTGAGCTCACAGTGCTGGCAGATGCAGCAGCCAGGGAACCACCCCCTCAGTCAAGACAGAGCTGAGCGGGGCACTCCTGTGTCCTCGTGCCGTTCAGGCCCGTGTGCAGTGCTGCTTTTGCCGAGCAGTGTCCAGGGGACAAGGAGGGCACTGTCTGTGTCTCCATCCACCTGCTGTGGACATTCGGCGGTCCCGAGGAAAACTCGGGGCAAGGCACGGGTGGGCGCTGGCTCACTTCTCAGGCAGACACAAGGGGGCGGCTGCTGGAGCGAGTGGCAGGCGTGTCGACAACATCCTTGTGGCCTGCCCGACTTGAACTTCGTATCAACAGGACACGAGACAGGCCCTCGCCCATGCTCTCTGCTCCACTTTTAAGACACCTCGAGGCGGGCAGCTCCAGGCGTTCCTCGATGTTGCCCGCGTGTCGCACGTATGCACCCAGCACGCTTCCGGAACACGGGCCAGTTCCACAAAACCCTTCTCTCTTGCCTTCTGAGTCTCCCGATAAACTGGGAATCTTGACAGCTTCACGTTAGCCTCCCCTCCACGAACACAGGATGCCTGTGATTCAGGTGTCACTGTTCTTCAGTCAAGTTCATGGCCTTCTGTGTACGTCTGGGGCAGCCTCGGACGCACCCAAGAGCTGCGTGCGTCCTGTCACTGCCACACACTCTGTCTGTCTCCAGGGGACCTGCAGACCGTGACGGTGCAGAAGAGGGGGACTCCTGCACACTGACCCCGTGGCCGCTGCCCTGGGTACTCCCAGGTAACTTCCCGTGTGGACGATCAGGGCGCCTCTGAAACGGACCTCACCCCTCCTTCCCACACTCCAGCCTTTCATTTCTCGTCTGGCTGTGCCGGCTGGAAGCCACCAGCTGAGGCTGAACAAAAGTGGAGGCAGAGGGCTGGTGTGGCCCACGCCCCTCTCCCAGTTTGGAAAATGTTTTATGTCGCTGTCTCCCCACCCTGCCCCTTTCTGGTAAATATCTTCTTCAGGTTAAGGATATTTTCTTCTACTGCTAGCTTATTATTTTTTAAATTACAAATGAGCACTAAGATTTTATCAAATGCTTTTCTGATCCCACTAAACTGATCCTACGGCTCCTTAATAAACTAACATAACGAACAGCATCTGTGGACCTCCGAATACTACCGTCCCTGCATTCGGACCTGGGATAACACAGTTTGGGCACGTATTGCTTTTAAAATATATTGTTGGATTTAAAATGTATTTTCTTGATTTTTACATCTAAACTTCATGAGTAAAACAAATCTCTAACTTTCTACCTTTTCTGGCAGACTTTTTATCAGAACTTTACTTCCCTTATGAGGTGTGGGAAGCAGCCCCTTGTGCTCCCTGCCTCTCACTGCGACGCCCTGGTAGAATCGGCACAAAACCAGACCATTTGCTGCTTGAAATCTCGGGAATTCTGTGAACGGCCAGAATGTAGTTTTCTCACTGGAAAAGCTCGCAGCTCCTGCTTTAGCTTCTTTAACATCTATTGCTTATTAGGCGGATTTTGCATTTCAGCTAAGTCCCCACAGGAACTGCTGTGAGGGTGTCTCGGGGGCTCCTTATGCTTTACTCTCTGCGGAGCCTGCAGCCACCCCCACTGCCAGGTCACGGAACGAGAGAAACCCTCCTCGCCACGGAAAAGGGCAAATGCACGCGCAGCACGGGAGAGCGAACATGGCCGGCAGCCACCTCTGGTAACGCTCAACCTCCCGCTGCGTCTTCTACCTCACTACGGCATCTTTGTGCCTTTTCCCCTATTTTTCTTGACCAATCCCTCAAAGGTTTATTTATTTATTTAATGTTTTCCAAATAGCAAATATTCGCTTTGCTGATCTTCTTTGTTTTCTACTTTAGAACCTCCCTCACGTACTACTACCTCTTTTGTGTTACTCTGAGTTTATTCTGTTGCTCTTTTCCTAATTTCTCAAGTGAAATCCTTAATTTTAAATGTTCAGGTTTTAAAAAACTTAACTCCAGCGTGTTTACGGCTTTACTGACAGAGTGCTCAAGAGCAAACACTTCCTGCGTTCCACAGGTTTCCACGCGATGTTTTCATTATCTTTTAGTTCCGCATAACTCAAAACGTCTACTGCGGTTTCCTGAGTGACTCACGAGTTAGTCAAAATCACACATTCTTCAGATTCCCAAGCATTTAGGGATTTGGAAATTGACTTACTGTGAACCTCGATCTTAAATGTGGTTGGAGGCCCCCCTGTCACTTAACTGCAGAGAAAAGAGTCACGCGTCCTCGTCCTTCGCGTCCCAGCCGCCAGTCCTTCCACCAAGCACTTACACTCAGACCCCGCTGCTCCCTAGACAGCCGACGCCTACGTCACCAGGCAGCCCGCGTCTGCCCGTGAAAAACACGTCGAGTCCGATAACAACGCGACGACGAGAGCTTCCTCTCTCCTGTTCCCGCCTGTCACTCCACTTCAGGTCTGTTCCTGTGAACGGTGTGCACGCACACCGGTATCAGCGGTCCCTAGCCTCTGTGGCCCCAGGCCCGGTTTTGCGGAAGACAGTTTTCCCATGGACTGGGGTGGGGTAGGGGGAGACAGGAGGCGGAGCTCAGACAGGTGCCCATGGCCTGGGGGGAGGTCGAGGACCTGTGTGTGTGTGTGTGTGTGTGTGTGTGTGTGTGTGTGTGTACGTACGTACGTATATACTCAAACACGTCAACACAATCTGACAAACTGCTTATTTTTGTCTACTTCCTGTGTGTCCTGAATACTGTGTCACTGGACTTGTGTTTACCACCCCCTACATCCCTTACATACTTTCTCTGCAATATTTTTGTGAGTCTTGATTTTTCCCTTCTAATTAGCACCTTACACATGCTGTTTCTATTCTTCCAATGTTTGTTCTTCAAACTGTATGAAGCCCCCTGAGCTTAAAGTCTGAATGTCGAACCCAAATAATTCAAGGACTTGAAGGGACCCAGCCCTGCTGCACACTCAGCACACACTGCAGCTCACTACTGGGGCTCTCTGGAGCACGATGTCAGTTACACACCACTGCCACACTGCCACACTGCCACACAGGGGACATGTTTGATTCACCTGTAACTGCCAGGCTGTTTCTCGGTCCTCCCTGCACTACCTGGCTGTCCTGAGACCTGTTCCTTCCGGGAGAACCCTTACATGTTTCCTTTACATGGGTCTCTCTGCAGGAAGCCCCTTCAGGCTTCCTTCGTCAGGGAAAGGCCAGTTGTGAAGAAGTTTCGGGGCGCACGGAGCGAGAGGCGCAGCCTTTTGCTCTCGCAGGCTATGCAGCGACGGCTCTGGCCTGCCTCCCTACTGGTGCTGCTGTGCTGCTGAGTTTGCAGACCCGTGTGGCTCAGCAGTTCCGCAGAACCCTCAGGCACCGTATCTCTTTAAAACTGCTTTTCTGTAGTCTCTCCATTTCTTCTCCAATTAAATGACAGGCTTAGCTTCTCCTCCCTCTCTCTGAACCCCTCATTTGCATTTTCCATTTTTCTTACATCTTAGATTATTTTGGGTGCACTTTTTAGACATATCTTCCAGTTTACTAATTTCCTCTTCAGTAGTGTCTAATCGAGGCCTGGATTTTAATAAATATATTTTTCACTTCTAGATATTTCATGGTTTTGCCGGAGTCTTGAGTGTCTGATATTCTTTGTATGAGGTCATGCGTGATTTAACTGCCAAAGTGCTGCCTACACCCAAGAAATACTCCTGTCCTATCACCTCCCCCAGAATCCAGGGAGAGCTATCTTCACAGCCCAAGGGACCACTGCAGGTTCTTCTGAGCTGTGCACAGTCGGGACCATGAGAACGACAATTCCATCGCTTCCTTCCCTTTTGTTTCTACTTATGCTTTTACAAACAGAAGTTGGGATATGGACACCTTATCTATTTTTTAATCTCAAGGGACAGCTTTTAATATGTTACCACTGGATGTGACAGTCACTGTGTTTTGCTGGTGCCTGTTACTACGTTAAGAATGTGTTCTTCAAGCCTTAGTCAGGATTCGTTAAGAGTGGGTGTTTGGTGAACACTTGACTGCACCTGCTGAGATAAACACACACGCACACACCCTACGACAAATGCACAGTTTCCCGAGGCAGAGCTTCCCAGTGTTTCCTACTGCGAGCCAGTGACCCCCCGCGCTGCAAGACCTCCTCCTTTCCCGCGTGTCTGAAACAAAGAGCTAAAGGTGCTTCCAAAGAAAGAACAAGTTTAAAATTGTCTTTGCTCTAATTCACGGAGTAGACAGAACATTATTGAACATAGCACTTTTCTCCTTCAAAGCATGCCGTGTCCGTGTGTCCTAATGCCAGCACACACCTGATCCCCGGGAGGCCCCTGAGAACAGATCCGGGGGCCCTGCCCAGGGTCTGACTCAGCAGGTCTAGAGCCGCTGGGTCCCTAGCCTGTGCTGCGGGGCCAGGACCACTCTGAAGACCACTGCTGCCCACCAGTCTCCGCACACACAGGGGAGGAGAGGAGCGATCCAGAGTGGGGGTAGGGAGGTGAGTGTGGGCGTGTGCATGGGCTGTGCGTGGCAGGCTGTCTGTCTGGCTGCAGAGCTGCTGCCTGAGCCCCTGCCAGAGCCACGGAGGGGCCTCGTCCATGGGGACCCTGCGAGCGCTGCGCCTCAGACCCAGCACTGACCTCTTGAAGTGCTCAACTTCCCGCTCCGTCTCATCCATGTCCACACTGTCAAGGTCGATGTCCTTAGGCAGAAAAACGTCGTCTGTGGAATGAATGGAAAGAGGCAAGTCAAATGATCAAAGCAGGCCATTTTAACAGAAGAGAACTCTAATTTGACTTAATTCTAACAACTTCACAAACTGAACTTTGCTGGCTCCCAACCCCAAGTGAGCAGTCAGTGACCAACAGGTCTCCGTGATGGGCGAGGCCTGAGCAGCTCTGAAACCTCCACTGCATGCAAGCCCAGAGGCCGACCCCCGTCCTTGCTGGAGGGAGGGAGGGAAGGAGGGAGGGGCAGGGCACGGCTCCCAGCAGCAGCCGCCAGAAGAGCATCCCTGTGGGGTGGACCGTGCTGTCCCTTCCAGTGCCCCCCAGAGTTAGAGGACATGATCACCACAGGACCCAGACGGCAATGTCCACAGGCAGACGGCTCCCCTGGCAGCTGACCTGCACATCCAGCATCCCAGAGATGTCACCAAGGACCCTGCAGGCTGCTCCGACCAGAAAGCAGGGCCCTCTCCCCACATGGAAGCCTCAGTCGGAATCTTCAGTGAATGCAAACTCCCTCCCTCCGGCCCCTGGGCATCCCCACGCAGCAGCATCAGGGCGCAGCGCACAGCACAAGAGCAGCTGAACACATTCGACGACCCGTAGCACCAGGAGGAGGACCTTCAACACCCGTGCGCTTCCTCTGAGGTCTGGCACGACCTTGGGACCACGGCCCCTCATGCAGGACAGCGCTCCTGCTCTTTGGCCTCCCCCAGGTCCCTATCCTCTTTACCACACCTGGATACCATGTCACCAGGCCCCCACCACTGCCCAGGACCTCCGTCCTGAGCTCCGCCCATAAAGCTGCCTCCTTGTACATCCACACTCAAGCATCTTGACCCCCAACAAGGGCACACGGCACATGGTCCCCTCCTGACCTGCTGTAAACCTGCTCCCTTCCTGACAGCGACCTGGAAGTGACCCTCCCCACCACCCTTCCTCACTCTCCTGTCAACCTTTCCACCCTGCCAGCAAGCTCTGCTAAGTTCTGTAGGACCCCCATCCCCAGTCCCACTGCTGCTGCTTTGGTGCTGCTCCACCTCCCAGCCTCTGAGCTCCCACCTGGCCCCGGCCTGCACGTGTACCCTCATGACCGCTCACCACACGCGCACCGTAGCCACCCTGCTTCCACAGCCCGTCCCTCCTCGCTGGCCACCAGGACTGCTGCGCAGGGCCTTGCCTGGGGTCTGCGGACTGAGGCCGACAGGAGGTGCCGGTGCCCACAGGGGGGCACGTGGGTGCAAGAGAGCTTGTGGGTGTAAAGGATGCCCCCAAAGCACATCTCCAGTCACTGCTCGTGGGCCCGCACAGAGAAGCTTCAGCTACAAAGTGAACACAGGGCGGGTGGGTGGGTCTGCGAGAAATGCCACGATGCCACAGCGCTCTCCAGTGCCCCTTTCTAGCTAGGCCTGACTGGCAGCCAGAAGTGACACAGTGCTCCGACTAGACTCAATTCCAGGGGAACAACTGAACTGCCCCGGCCAGAGCAGACAGTTAGTGCAGCCCACGAGCTTCATACCCAGCCAGCTGTCCCTTCACTGCCGAGGCCATGGGAAACAGCTGCCCTGGCCAGAGCTCTGGGGATTTCAGGCCTGTGCCCTGCCCGAGGACAGGTGCCCAGGAGCTCCACCCCACCAGAAGGCCGACTGCAGACCCGACGCCCCCACAGCAGGGAGAGAAGGGACAGAGGAGGATGGGAGGACGGGAAGGCCCGCTTTCGGCTGCTGCCCAGGCTGAGAGTGAAGCTGGCATCACAGGGAGAGCGGGGAAACCGGCGTGGGCACTAGGACAAACCACCAGGTACCGAAGAGTCTTAAAAAGAGAAGAGCAAAGAAAACACTTCACAGAGAAAAAGCAGCAGCACGTGCAGGTCGCAGACACCAGGAGCTCTCCCCCACACACGCAGACAACCAGTTAGGGCGGCGCCAGCCCTCAGAGACTTGGCGTGAGCCTCCCAGACCTCCCGGGGGCCGCGCTGAGGACCCGGGAGCAGCAGGTGTGGCTCGTTTCAGCAACACAGACCCAACTCAGCTGCCCGCCCCCACTGTGGTTTCCACGTGAGCGGGCACTGAACACTGCACGTTGTTTTTTCACACGAGGCGCTCACAATCGAGTGTGGATGCTGCACTCACACTCCCGCAACGGGAACTGGCCGCATTCCAGGTGCTCGGCAGGGACACGGGACTAGAGGCCACATGCTGGGTGGGAAGTGCCACTGGAAGACCTAATGGCAGAGAATTCTCCAGCACACTCAAAAGCAAGGAAGACTCAATACTCTGAAATAAGCTCAAGAAGAAAAGTGAGAAAGCCTAGAAAACTGAAAACATCCCTAGAAGTGCATCTGCTCAAAATCCGCCTCAAACAAACAGAAGGACACCTCCTGTCCTTGGGAATGACAGTCAACACTCTGAAAACACTCGCCAGTTCACACATTCAAAGCCGTCCCAGTGAAGACGCCAACAAGCCTTTTTACGGGAAGTTCTTGTGGAGCTGGGAGCACAGGAGAGCAGCCGGGAACGCACTGAAAATGAACACTGAAGAGAGGACAGCCTCGCGGTCACCGACTCATAGGGAGTCTCTGAAAAGCGAGCTCACCGTGGGGACAGCACGGGACTAAACAGCAGGAAATGGGACTTCCAGAGCGGACCTGTGGGGTCGCTGCTGTGGGGCTCTCCCTCCCACCATGGCAGGGGCAGGCCTGGGGGTGGGGGTGGGGGTGGGGGGGGGCGCCTGGCCAGAAGAAACATGTATTGTTCTGGGAATTAACTATAGCTCCCTCCCTCATCTCCTTTTGGGAGCGGCCTCCCATCCTGTGTCTATTTGTTGACCTTTCCTTCCTGCAGGCACACACTGAGGGGACACAGTTCAGATCACGCACAGGTCCCTTGTTCTGGGACCCCTGAGCCTCCCACTGGAGGGGGTGTGGCCTCTCTGGCACTGGCCCAAAGTTGGCTCGCTCCCTGTGAGTGACAAAGGGCAGGTCCATGTGGGCTGGTCCATGGGGTGGTTTTGTTGCAATATCATGAACACTTGCACAGCTCCCTGGGCCAGGGCTCCTGGGCCACACACCCACACATATGGCACTTCTGTGAGGCACAAAGGCGGCTCCCGAGTCCCTATGGCAAGATGAGCTTTCTCATGGTGGTGCAGGGACACCCGGGTAACCACTTGGAAAAGATGACATTAGATCCGTGCCTCACATGATACACGAGAGTCGATGCCAAATGCGTCAGGGAGTCGAAGGGAAAAACTGAACCACGCAAATGCTGGAACAAACATGGCATGTCCTCTTCACCCTCAGCGTTAGGGACGCTCTCCCACAACTGTGTGAAGCCCAGAGGGTTACCAGACCCACGGCTGACGACACAGAAGTGAGGATGATGGCAGCCCCGCGCAGCGGCAGCAGCTCGGTCCACAGCCAGCCTGTGACACTGTCTGCAGCACGCAATGGGATTAAAAGGCCAATGGCCCTGACACACCAAAGACTCCTAAAAATGGAGGAAAGCCCTGGCTGGTGTGGTTCAGTGGACTGAGCCTCAGCCTGCGAACCGAGGGGTCGCTGGTTCGATTCCCAGTCGGGGCACGTGCCTGGGTTGTGGGCCGGATCCCCAGTAGGGGGTGTGTGAGAGGCAACCCCCATTGATGTTTCTCTCCTTCTCTCCCTTACTCTCTCTCTAAAAATAAAGGAATAAAATCTTTTTAAAAAATGGAGAAGTAAAAAACTCAAGTGAAAAATAAGAAAAAGAATTTAAACATTTGCACATAAAGAGAGAGAGTCTTTAAAAATATGACCTCGTTGTAATGAGAGACAAATGTAAATGAAAACTACGCTGTGGACAGGTTTCACTTACTGGACTGGCTGGAATCACAAAGCCTGAGGCGAGAATGGACACCTGGGGGGCCCCAGGAAGGTGTGGAGAAGCTGGGGGAACAACCTAAGAAAAACACGGCCTCCACCAGCTTCTGAGCCAGCACTCCCTCTTCTGGGAAGTCACTCTGAAGACCCCACAAACAGGAAACCCAGGCACGCCCGGCCGCACTGTCCGGATGCACGGCGGAGGTGAGCAGGTCTCATTTCCTTTGTCCTCACCCAAGGGCGCTCTGTTCACTGCTTTTAGGGAGTGAGCAAGCGGGATGCCCTGGCTGGTGTGGCTCAGGGGACTGAGCATTGGCGTGCGAATGGAAAGGTTGCCTTTTTAAAAAAAAATTACTTTGTTTGTTTATTTTTAGAGAGAGGGAAAGGGAGGGAGAAAGAGAGGCGGAGAGACATCAGTGTGTGGTTGCCTCTCTTGTGCCTCCTACTGGGGACCTGGCCCACAACCCAGGCATGTGCCCTGACTGGCAATCAAACTGGCGACCCTTTGGTTCACAGGCCGGTGCTCAATCCACTGAGCCACACCAGCCAGGGCCGCTTGTGTGATTCCCAGTCAGGGCACGTGCCTGGGTTGTGGGCCAGGTCCCCAGGGTGGGGGCCTGTGAAAGGCAAATGATAGATGTATCTCTCTCACACGGATGTTTCTTTTCCTCTTTTGCTCCCTCCCTTCCCCCTCTAAAAGTAAATAATTTTTTTTTTAAAAAAAGAGGAGAGGGGGCGGAGAGAGAGAGGGGTCAAGAGTCATCAGTCTGTTACCTTCTCACGTGCACTACGGCCGCAGATCAGACCTGTAACCTGGGTGTGTGCCCTGACCAGGAATCGAACCTGCAACCTTTCTATGCAACAATGTTCTAACTGACTCCGCCACACCTGCCAAGGCGATCACTTTAGACGGAGCACCACGCCCTGAAAAACCAGAGGACCAGCTCTACGAACTGACACCAAGTGATTTCCGGAGCACAGTGAGCGGGAGAGGCAGAGGGAAAAGAACACCCTAGTGTGCTACCTTTCGTGCAGAAAGGGAAAGCACAGGAGAAACCTACGTATACAGGAAACGGGTGGGGACAAGGTGGAGAAGCAGGCACAGGACGAGAAACACAAAATGAACGCAAACAGAGAAAGAGCCTCTGCGCTCCCGCCACTGCCCGCGGGGCACCAAGAGCAGTGGCCTGCATCCTCGCAGGCTGACTGCCTCAGGCCGCAGGCCGCAGACCAGACTGCGGATGCGCCCTGGGAGCCAGCCCACTGTTTTCGCAGCGGGGCGGGCAGGGTGACTGAAAGGACGGAGGGTCCAGTGTGCCAACACGGAGCCAGCCAACACGCACACGCACACAAGTCTGTGGAGGAGCCGCAGATGCGGTGGGAGGCTGGGAGCCCTGCACTATCGGTGCGAGCTCGGGCTGTTCTCTCTAGGAACGTGGCACAGAACAACCCCCGACTCCTAGCGTGGCCTTGTGCTGCACCTACGTGCAAGGCCACAGCAGGCACAGCCAGGCTGCTTTCCCAAGGCCCCTCTCCACTAAAACGGACAACGCCTCCTTGGAGAAATGGCCGACTAGGGGCTGGGATGGGGACAGTGCAAAGTAAGCCTGGGACACCTAACTGTCAGAAGGTGGGAAAGTGCTCCGTGAACAAGGCTAGAAACCAGGCCGAGGGGCCAGGGACGGAGTCTGGGCCGGTCTGGTGCTCCGAGTGAGCAGCGCCGGCAAAGCAGCACAACGTGCAGGACAGAGCAGCAGCCCACGGCCCCCCAGGAGTGACCCCAAGAGTGAAAGAAACACCGGGGAAGGACGGCTTTCCACAGAAGGCCAAGTCAGAAGCGCAGCAGGAATCACGAGAGAGGGTCACCACTGGGGAACAGTGCAGCCACAGCTGTGAGGAGCAAGAACTGTCTATGGACGCTAAAACTAGAGGGGCGTGATTAAAAAAAGATAAATAAGTTTAAAGAGGAGTTCATCTCCCCACCGGACATGCAGGTGTCACCTGGACAGGGGGAGGGACAGACCGGACCGGGGGTCGTGCCCCCGTGGCACACGCTGACCAGGGCCCACACTGCATCGGCGCCACCGCTCGACAGCACCTGCCCCTGCACCTGGCTGCAAGACGACAGTGCACAGCCGAGTGGCGACCACGCTAAAGTGCATCGTGCTAACTTCTAGGCCCGGCCAACTGCACGGTGCCCCCGCCAGAGGGGCCTTGCTTTAAGGAGACGCGCTCTGAAGCGTTTCAGGGTGAAGGGGCCTCATGCCAGAAGTGTCTCACTAGGTTCAGGAAAGTGCGAGAGCGTGCTAACGCCGAGCAGAAACCCGCTGGTTTGGTAATGGGAGTGCGCAGGAATTCTGTGCACTCTTTTTTTTGCAGTTTTTAGGGAAATGTAAAATTATTTCAAAATAACAAAATGGGACAATGGCTCTGTCCCTCGTCAGTGAAGGGCAGCAGCACCCTGTCCACAGGAGACCTAGACCAGGCAGGGCACAGACACGCTGCCCCTCTCACCACCAGCGCGGGTCCACAGGCCCCGGCCACATGCACTCCCGTCTGCTCCCACTTACCGAGGGAGCTGCTGGCTCTGTCTCCCTTCTTCTTCCGGCTCTTCTTGCTCTTGCCCCTGGGTTGGGGGGAGTCGGCCAGCGCCAGCTTGCTACTGTGCGGGTGCTCGCTGGCACAAGTGGGCTCTGCGGGGCTGGGGCTCGCCTTCCCCTCCTTGACGTGGTTCAGCTGCTTCTTGTTGTTGTTGTTGCTGTTGGCTTTCCTCTCCTCTCTCTTCGGCTCCGCCAGGGGGCTGAGATCCAGCACTCTAGCCTTTGGCTCAGTCTGGGGCCGGGGTCTGGGCTGGCCCTCGGAGGGCCTGGGGGCCTCTGCGGGCCTACCGCCCGGCTCACTGCCAGCCTTCCCAGCCTGTTTCAGCTTCTGTTTGCCGGTCCCCACCTTGTGGTGACGCATTATGTCCAGGAGAAAGGACAGCGGCTCCTGCTGCTTCCCAATGACCCCCTCGGGCAGGAGTAGTTTGGAGTTCCGGGGGTCCCCGGAGTCCGCCGCATCCCCGTCCGTCTCCAGCCCGGGCTCTGTGTGGTCGGTGTGTCTGGACGGGGAGGGAGGGGAGGTTTCTGGCTCTTCAGTCGGCTCCAGGGAGCCATTGTGCATGTGCGCAGGGTCAGGCCCCGGCTCTGCCGCTGCCTGCAAAGTCCCTGCCAGCACATCCAACTTGGGGCAGTCTTTCATCGGCCTCTCCTTCTTCTTCTTCTTCACAGCGCGGAGCTTCTGCAGCTCCTGCAGGCGCTGGAGCTCCTCCGTGAGCCGCGCCTCCTCCTGCTCCTGACGCTGCTCCTCGCGGGCGTGCACGTGCTCCCGGGCCCTGGCCTCTGCCTCGAGGCGTGCCTTCTCCTCCAGCTGCAGGGCGAGAAGAGAGGGCGGCTGAAGGCAACAGTAAGTGTTCTAAAAACGAACGCATGGGAAATTTTTAAATGGGTCATAAAATGAGAACATAAACCCTGAAAAGGGATATAACAAGCCAAAAGCTCTTACTGAAACATACCTGTCCCAAGTATTTCACACAAGTATTTTACACATACACTTACTTTACTTGGGGAAGCGGACAGTTAAAAAATTCCTTATGGCCATTGTGGAAGCAGCTGCCCCGAAAACGCCCCACTTGTGGGGGTGACAGAGCTGACAGCGGGCTGATGGTGCCCTGCACGCACCTTCCCAGGTGTGGTGCAGGCAGAGGCATTTCCGTGTGTGCACAGGAAATGAGGAGAGATGTACCAGAAAACGTAAATCCCCTCAACCTCCCTGGGAGACCAACGAAGCTCACAATCTATTGTCACTACACTTTCTTCAGCGCTACAGGGCACAGAGGCAAGGCCAGTTCTGCTGTGTAAGTGGCAGGAAATGAGCTCTCTTTAGGGACACCTATCCCAGGGGCGTGAAGGAAACTGTTCCTTCGGTTTAGAAAACAGCCCGAAGCCCCAAAAAGTGGGGGCCTGGATCCTCCTGTCACTGACCCAGCCAGGCTGGCGCTTGGAAGAAACTGGCAAAAACAACATGCGCAGGAAAACATAAAGGTCCTTCCACAGTTAAATTATTTTTCACAATATTTCAGTAGGTGTTATTTTTAAGACACGATTTACTTGTTTCTTTTGAAAAAATTAAATATAAAATTATGTCAAAAACCTAATGAGAGGTTCTCAGAAATGAATCTCAACACCAGCGGAAGCCATCAGGAACCCGTGATGCACCCATCAAAGAGGACCCTCCATGGCAGCTGGGGTGCCGGTGGCCAGCTCGCAGCGGCCCCCACCGTGCAGGGCTTCGGGCAGGCCCGCCGGAGGACTGGACACACAGTGGACTCAATGCTGCCTTTGTGTCAGCCACCAACCCGCCAGTGAGACACAGAGCTGGTCTGTGGGTCACTCTGTGAAGTGGGGTGGTCAGCAGAGAGCACAGAGCGCAAGTGGGTGCTGAGGGTGACCACGGTGAGCCTGAGGGGCTGTGGCATCAAGTCTAGACCCAGACCGGCTCACAAGGACAGAGGCCAGGAGACCAGGGTGGGGAGCACCCTGGAAAGCAACTAGGCCAATCCAGAGGCTTCTAATGACTCCACAGGGACGTCTCCAGGCCTGGGGACCACCCTGGGGCCCCCGATACCATAACATGTCTGGATGGAGAGCATACTTCCTTCTCCCCACTCCTGTGGGACTCTGCACACCAGGTCTTCTGGGGGGCAGAAGAGGTCTCCCCTGAAGCCCCTAATCCGTCCTGAGAGCCACTGAGCAGAGCCGTCATGACTCGCTGAGAACCGCCCCTGCCGAGGCGGAGCCGCACTGCAGGCACCGGGGGCTGTTCTCCCCAGCAGGCCACCCCTCCTGCGTTCAGAGCCCTCCGGCTTTCCAAGTTCCCTCTGTCTGCCCAGATCTGCCTGCTGAGGGCCGGCTCTGAAGCGGACACCCTGAGATGGCTACACCCAGGAAGATGTCTAGACCCGCTGAGGCACAGGGCTCTGTGGGAAGCCCCCCAGGAAAACTGAGAGGTCGGTCTGAGGGCAAATGCTGCTCCCATCACTTCTAGTGTGAGCGTGGAGGGGAGGGAGGACACCATCTCTCAGTTGCGGTCTCGTGGTCCTCTGCTCACTCGCCAGGCCACAGACCAAGTCCCATCAGAGCTCACCACGGGGCAAACGTGCTTTTGTGACACCCCAGCTCTGTGCAGAAGTGGGAACTACCCAGCACTGCCCACAGTGCCTGACCCCTCACTCTGCCACCCTCGATATCAATGCCGTGTGCTGGCCTCTTCCGCCTCAGTGGTGTGGCTGTGGGGTGAGACAGGAGCTAGGGCCGCTGCCGTGCTAAATGCCCTGTCCCTGCCACCTGTCAAAGTCACTCCGCCACCATCTCCAAAAGCCCACCGCCATCGACCCCTCCCTCTGCTTCTCTTGGCACAGAGGTGGAGGCTCTGCACCCCACGCTGGCCAGCACGATGGCCTACAGGCCTCCACAGCTCCAAGCCCCGAGGTCCCGACATTGGGTAAGCGTGGCAGCTCCAAGCCCCAAGGTCCCTCCTGCACAGACGCGGAGGCAAGTGCAGACACAGACGAGGGCTACCTTTCTCTGTTTGTGTCGCGCCCGTTTGGCGGCACGCGAGCTGCTCACGGGCTTGGTCTCAGAACTGTTGATGAAGCGCAGCAGGTCCTCCACCCGGCGGTGGTCCACCACACTCTCACGCTCCGACAGCTGGTCTGCTTTCTTCGGCTGCTCCTCCTTCCTCTTCGTCAACCGTAAGCGAAGCTTTTCCCTCATCTCTGCGTAATTTCTGCTTGTTGGTGCAGCTGGGGGCTAAAACAATTAAAAGAGAACATGACTAAATTAAGCTTCAAGTTTTAATGACGTTGAGCATAAACTTCAGACTATTTCTAAAAATAAATTTTTCTTATTACTCAAATACATGCTCACCACGAAAAATAAGGAGATAAGAGAAACAACGGTCAAGAAAAAAAAAAATTTACACATTCATGAAACAGCTGGTAAAGCGTGTACAAAAGTGAACACTTTAGACTGAGAAGAAACCCGCGCAGACACTGGTCAGTCTGCTCCCGTGTGGCACCGGGCTGTTGTCTTCCCCTGACAGCGAGCGCGACGGCGCGTCTGTTCACCCATCTGTAGGCTCTCCCGGGGCCGAAAAGATGACAATCTCCCTGACCCCCGCCAGAGCTTCTGAGTGGCCACTGCACACAAGTGCACGGCGCAGGGGACACGGCCAGAACTGCGGTGACAGAACAATGGCCAGGTTTTCCCACAGCCACCCCGGCACCAGGACTGGCATTTCCTCGGGAGACGGACGGCTGTTTAGCATGAGCGCACCTGTGTGCCCGTGCCCTCGGTGGGCAGCGGAGGGGGGCTGGCCGCACACGCATCACCCGTGTCCCCGCACAGCGCTCACCTACCTGCCTGGCCTCCCACCCTGCCCCGCCCACAGCTGGGCAGTCGGCCGGCCCCCACCCCTTCAGTACCTCACACAAACAGGCAACAATGCCACCTCGAGACCCTCTCAGCTACGTCTCTGGGGCAAACGTTTTCATCACACCCTCAGGGTGCGGACAACCTGGATGTGGAATCGTCACTTCAACCAGACCTTGGCCTGAACTACACTGCAAGTGAAGTTCCCACATAATAACCCACACCTGAACCCCACCCGCCTGCCTACCCCATGCCTGTCATCCCGACACGGAGGGGCGCACGGCTGAGCACTCACCCCGCCGTGTCCGAAGAATTCACAGTAGCAGCAGTCACAGTACTTGCCCTCCTTCTGGTTGGTGGAGGTGGAGGTGCTGGAGCTGTGCTCGGAGCAGCTGTCCTCGTCGGCACTCTCATCCCCGTCGTCCTGCTGCGGGTCATAGACGCCATTCTCGCAGCGGTGCCCTTCGCAGTCGGGGTCACTGCGAAACCGCACACAGGCCTATCAGCGGGCAGCACAGCCTGCAGGGCTCTGCCCCTCACAACTGACGTGAGCAAGGCTGAGGGCACGTGGCCCGCACGGACACAGGGCTCAGGGTCAGGGAAGGCGGGGTGGTGACTCGGTGAGGTGGCACGAGTGGTGGGCGGTCACACCTAGATGGCCTCATCAGGCACATTGTCCCTTGCTAACTACCACTTCATCCTGGGGTGGGGGGATGGCTTCAAACAGGCAAGCTCAAAAGGTACCAAATACTGAACCAGAACACAGCCGTCAAGTAGCAGCTGTGCTGCTGTGCGTGGTTTAAGTGCAGCAGACACAACCTCACCCCGGGGCCCAGCCCCCACGCTGTCAGGCCTGGGCAGGGGTCAGTGGGGTGGGGGAAGGCCAGGCTCCGCCCAGACCCCAGCCTCTGACGGGCACCCCACCTCCGCACATCTCACTGGGAGTTATGCTGCTTGACACTGGGGAGAAGGTTCCTACTGCTGCTGCGCCCCGGTGTTGGGGAGCATGGCACCCCATTTCCAAATGCCCTGGCCTCCTCCTCCAGGACCTCGACTCACCTGCAGACACTCGGGGGCGCACTGATGGAGCCGTCTGTGGTGGGGGGTGGGGGTGCCACTGAAGCAGGACAGAAGCTCTTGCGCGAATCCACAAACCCGGGGGAGGGGGCCGCAGTTTTGGGGAAGGTGGGGGCTGCAAGGTTTGCCAGGTGAGGCGCGGAGGCTGGAGAGAGGGCGGCAGGAGCGAGAGCAGGGAGTGGTGCCAGGCCCGTGGGGCTGCTCCTTGGGGCGGCCGGCACAGTGTGCCTGTGCTCCTCCTTGCTGATGCCGTGGAAGACCTCACCTGTATCAGAGACAGGTTGTGCCAACAGCTCTCTCACACACACACACACACACACACACACACACACACGCGCGCGCGCTTCTCTTAACTAAGACTTTTCACCAAATTTTTTTGTCTAGAAATGTTCAAATCATAGAGAATTGGAAGAAACAGCACAAACAACACCCAACACCTTCCACCTGGACCCACCATAGCTAACGCCCTGTCCCGCTTCCTTCCCTCTCACACGCATGTCCCCCGAAACGCCTCGGCAGGAGCCCAAGAGCAGGCACACCCGTGGTGACCACCTCACCATGGTGCGGCGGACGCCCACCACCGACAGGATGTTCTCACACGTGGACAGCCCCACTCAGGGGTCCGTCCCCCCACAGCTCTTTCCCGGGCCCAGCCTCTCCAACCTTTCTCTCCCTCTCACCACGCTGACATCCTGCGGGGACCAGCCGTACACCCACCACCCTGGATCTCCGGTCTTATGCGAGGCTGAGCTGAAGTGCCACGGGCACTGGTCCTACCCAAGTCCTGCTGCACCCTCTCCACCTGGGGCCCAGGAAGCACCTAACGTCAGCTTGTTCTGAGGTGGCACGGTGACATGGGGCCAGGTGTGCAGGGGTGCTGCTCCCACACAGAGGTGACCTGCCTCCCCCACGCTGACTCCGAGGCCCTCAGCACTCACTGCGTGCACGCACCTGGGTGGCCGCCACCCTGCGGGCTCAGGACGGCTTCCTACTTCTGTCGCTCTGCTCACACTGCGGGCGACAGGGAGCTTCTCACCGTCCGTCAGGAAGATCCCCACCCCCTGCCGAGCACCCAGACTCCCCACTTCAGTTGTGTGCTCCAAGCCGTTCCACTGCTCTCTGGGCTGCAAGGCACCCATGAGCCAGATCCCGAGTTCCCTGACGTCAACCACTGGCTGACGGCACACCCGCTCCCAGGCTCTCGGCACCGTGCTCACAGGTCAGAGTCTGCCAGCCACGCTGCCTGCACATTGGCAGCGCCCACAGGCTCGACCCCCAGACTCTGCTGTCAGGTGCCTAGCGACCTGCCTCATGCTCACACCCGCAGGTGCAGAGGCAAAAGGTAGGACCTCTGAGGCCGAGCCCCGGCGGACATTACTGGGATGGTGGCGTTCTTCTGGGCGGGGACACTGGGAATTATCACACTGCCCGCCCCGGGCCAAGCCAGTGCAGGGTGGTCACAGACAGCAGTGAGCACCGAGCCCACCCGGGGGTCCGCCAGCCGCACCTCACCTATGGACGGAGGCCTCTTGGACGACACTTTGAACTGGCTGTTGCTCGACTGCACCGTGGTGGCCGTGCAGGACACAGAGGAGGTGGCTGACGAGGTGGCCATCACCACTTTGTTTGCTTCCATGAAAGCATCTTGGAAATTGTACAAACATTTCTTTTTTGCAGCATTTTTTCTCTCTTTACAGTCCGAAACTGCAGGCGCTCCGTTGCTCGACGGAGGTGGGAGGGCGTCGGGTCTCGTTTCTGAGAGCGTCGGCCCGAGTATGTCACTCCCTCGAGAGAAGAAAGGGGATGTTAGGTTTCTAAAAGAAACACTATTCAGCTCAAACCTAAAGGGAGCCTGAAGGTTAAACTCAACTCCGGGCTGCTCGGAAGTGAGGGCCCTATTTATGTGAGAAAAACTTACTGAGCAGCCACTGCGTGCCGGTGCCTGTGCGAGGCGCTCTCCAAGAGTTATTTAATGTCTTAGAACTACTTTCTGAGCTTGGTGTTATTATTCCCATCCTGAAGATGAAGAAACTCAGGCTCAGAGAGGCTAAGCAACTTGCCCAAGGTCACACAGCTAGAAACCCTTTCCAGGCACGACCAGGTGTCCAGTCTAGCTTGCTGTTCTGACCACATGCAGGGGCTGGGTGTGGGGCCACCAGGGGCTCTAACCACGTGATGGCAAAGAGGAGGCGCAGGGACTGGACCCTGGTAGGGGCCTGGCTGCTGCGGTAACAGCTGCGCCTCCAAGGCTGGGAGAATGGGCTTGTCAGCAGGACAGACCCCATGGAGGGTCAATGAAGAGACAGAGGGAGGAGGGTCAGTCATGACAGGCCAGGGGACTGCGGCCCTGTGGCACCGGCCGTGCGTGCACTGGGTTGAGGTCTGAGGTCTGTTACCACCGTGTGAGAACCACAGGCCAAACACTGAACCCTGGACACAAGACGCTCAGCAGCACTGGGGCAGCAGAGACCCGAAGTCAGCTGCTGGTGTAGCTCACTGTGCTGGCAAGCAGCCCCGGAGCCCCGCCCACCAGAGGCTGGGACCCACGTGGAAGGATGGAGCAGCATGACAGGCCCAAGGGGCCACCCGCTGGAGATGCAGGCAGGGGAGCAAGCAGCCTGGGCACAGCTGCACAAGGGCCCCGCCCTCTGGGGCGTCCATGGGAGACCACAGCCACGGATGGCTATCTGCTCTGCTCGGGTCATCGCAAAACTTGAATAAAGTTTTAACAGGTTCCTTACCAGAAATTGTATCTGGCAAGAAAGTGCCAGGACTCCAGTTCTTATCATTCATCACTTCTGATCCCCAAAGACTTATAAACTTAGAACTATTCCACTCTGGAGTAGTCCCAAAACAGCTCGGGTAAATATGGTCTTGAAGAGATGCATTGAATACCTGATGCTTATTTGTGTGATTCTGAACAGGTGCTGGCGGTAAAGCCTACAAAAAAAAAGTTCTAATCACATATCAAAATTAATATTCTGTTTACCTGTGTCGTTAAAGCTACAGACAGACGAGGCACTCCTGGAAACCTTGAGGGACAGGCTCGCAGGGAGAGGTGCCCTAGTGGGGCACGTCTCACAGTCAGACTCGACCCAGATGGAGACTCCGAAAGCGGCTGAGACCTCAAGGACCGCATCACACAGACCTGACGCTCAGCACTGGTTAGCACGCCTCCCTAGGCCCATTGTACGTGTGGTCATTGCATAAGGTCTGTCCCTCTGGCTCATCCTCACTTGCATTTTAACAATCACTGCTAAGAAGCCAACTTTGGAACCTAGGATAAAAAGTGGCAGAACTGTTGAACAGTGCTCTTGCGTGGGGGCAGAGGGCAGACTTCCGGGAAGAACGAGGCATTTCATGCTGCTGGAAACCCCCGGCAAGGCCCTTGTCGAAGGGAGGGAGCCAAGCATCCTCCCGTCCCTGCCCGCCACCCAGCCTCCACCTGAACTTGGGGACTCACAGCCGTGGCCCAGCCCTGTCCTGCCTGCTCAGTGAGCCCCTGCACACACTGGTTTCCCTCGGTCCTCAGACTCCTAGCTCCCCGGCCGAGCGCACGTTCTAGTGCATGCTGACCGCAGTTCAGGACCCCACTGACTGATGCTCACCTTTTAGGCCCAAGTGCCTCTCCTTCAGAGAAGGCACCACGGACTTTGTCGTCACCGCCCGACACCCACCCCAGACACGGGCCTCCCCTCAAGCACAATGAGCCGCCGTTTTCCCTCCCAGCACTCACCGCACCTACAACTGCCCACTGGTTCAACAGATACCCCCAAACTCTGTAAGCTTCACGAGGGAGGGTGCCACTGGGATCCCTGCCGCTGCCCTGCCCGCAGCTTTCCCTGGCAGGCCTACGCCCAGGTCCGGCCCCTCCCCAGAGAGCTATAGCCTGGTGCATGGAACCACGCCTGCACGTGCCACCCTCTGGGACACAGGCGAGCAGCGAGCGCTGCGCACTCACGTGGCAGGGCTTTGGGAGAGCTCCCAAGAGCAGGTGATGGTCTGGCAGAACCCTGGGGGCCTGGCTGAGGCAAGGGGTGGGGGAAAGACAAGGGGGACAGGGCACAGGGATGGTCCATGTCCACAGACAACTGTGTCCTAGGCTGATGGGCTACAGGGGCCAAATGACAGAGGACTTTGTACAACTTCTGTCCTGAGGGATGGGCACCGCAGAGGACTGTAGTGCAGGGTGAGTACAAAGGTCAACGTGGGGCAGGGCGGTGAACGAGCCTCGGGGGTAAAGGACGGCACCGAAGGCCGTTCGGGGTGAGAAACGGCGACGATGCGGGAACAAGAGGAGGTCAGAGCTCTCGGGGCAACAACCTAACTGGACGCCAGGCTGGGAAGAGCTGTCTATGGCTCCACCCTGGCAGGTGGTCAGTGACGGAGCTGGACGTGCACTCTGGTCCCACTCTCAGCCTTTGGGCTGCAGACTGAGGGGCTCAGATGTAGGCTCTCCCTTCTACCAGCTGTGTGACCTCAGGCAAATCGCCCACTTGTTCTGAGCTGTAGTTTCCTCATCTAGAAGGCAGAAATACCTACCTCCAGGGGCTATGGTAGGAATCAAATCAGACAACACGTGTCAGCTGGTCGACACACTGTGCGGCCCACAGTCACCACTCAGTGAGCGCACAGCAGACCGTTATGCCTGCGGAGCACTGTGGTCCCTCCACACACAGCCCACCTCGTGCTGGGGGCCGGCTGCCCTCCCACAATGCGGTGGAGGGGGAAGTGCTCCATCTGGGCCATTTAGTGCACCTGCTGACCTTGACTGGGCTCAGGGAGGCACAGGTGCAGGGCGCAGCTGGAACAAGCATTCGGAACTTGAAAATGGGAAGAAACCGATCCAGATTGGCTGCCCAGGGTCAAGGCAGGAGCCTGAGGCGGCTGTGATGCAGAGGACCCGGGGCAAAGAGAGAGCGAGGCACTGCCCGCCCGCAGCCGGGAGACACACGGACAGCTGCTGCGCTGAGAGGACTCAGATGGAAAGTGGTGAAGCAGAAGGGTCCTCAGCCTTGGAGACCTGCCTGCTCAGGGGCAGAGATGCCTGACGGGGGCACTGCAGCCCCACAACGGCCTCTGCTCTGGGAGGTGGCTGCATCTCCAGCCCAGCGGGGTGGGCTCTGCAGCACCCCAGGGACTGCCCGAGCGCCCCACCGCCAAGCACAGCCCGGACCCACCACCCACAAGTGTCCAGACAGCTCGTGCTGACCCTTCCAAACCCTGTCCCTGCAGGGCCTCCTCTGCGGAGCCACCCACTGCCCCCCAGCCAGCGTCCCCTCTGCACTGCCACCCCTCGACTTTGCCCCTGTCATTTCACTAAGGGATGTCACAGCGCTCTGGTTTGCATGCCGAGCATGTTCCCGCCTTCTCCTCAGACTGTGAGAGTCCTGAGCACAGGGACAGGCTGGCTTTCTCCTCCTGGCACTGGTGCCTACCACATGTCCAGTGACTGCTGAGCAGAGTGCAGCCTGGAGGGACAAGGGGACACAGCTATGAAACTGTGACACCGTCAACGTAAGCTGATGACCGCACTCGATTCACACACCTCCTCAGAAGCCAACCGACTCAGAACAGGAGACCTAGCGGTGACCTCAAAGGGAGCGGGGACTGTGACAGACACACTGCACTGCAAAAGACACCGACTGCCCTCACCAGCTCGGGCCTGCCTCCAGGGAACATGGGCGACCGCCAAGCAGACCACCTCGGGGCCACGCCTCGGCAGTGTGCCAGATTTCGGCATGAGGTGAACCCCGCGCTGTGGGAACGCTGCTGGCTGACTCAGAGCACCGACTCCATGCCACATCTGTGACACATGGCTCTGAACTGCTCTCTCCCGGACACAAAGGACTCACAGGGGAGCGGACCTCTGCTTTAAATGGGGGCGCCAACACCCACGCACCCAACCAGATGCCTTCCCAAGGCTGAGGGCTCCCATGGGAGCAGAGGGCCCAGCCTGTGACGCACAGGACTCACGGCCCCACAGCCCCGGGCACCGACACCCACGAGGGGAACCATACAGGCAGGAGCAGGAGCCTGGGTCTCTCCTCTCTCAGGTCCTCAGCGCCCCTGCTGGAGGCGGTGACAAGGCAGGAGCACCAGCTGCTTCTCAGGCCAGAAGATGGGAGCACGACCTCTGGCACAGAACACAGGCCACAGGTGACACGGGACCTGAGAGCGCAGCCGTGGTGCCTGCACACCCACGGAGCTGCCTCCTCCCTCTGACTCCAACCCAAACGCACACCTGTGCCATGCTCAGTGTCATGAGACAGCTCTGCAGTGACTGGGCCTCAGTGACCCACTGAGGGAGCTGACAGACATGTGTGGCCCAGAGCCCTGAGGGGCCCCTTCAGCAGGCCCCCTTCACGCATTGGACTCAGTGACAGCGACCTGGAGACCACTTTCAAACAGTCCTCCAGCCCCAGCGCTGAATTCAAGACGTCCCTCTACTTGTGTCCCTAGACCCTGAACTAGCATAGGGACGGCTCCACAACGCATTTTCCAGAGAGAAAAGATGCAGGACTTAAGGCCAGAAGCCTTGGGGTCAGTCCCGATCTGGCCCTGCCGTCGCGGCTGACCACCGCTGGGCCTTGTGGGACGGTAGGTGACATTGCCCCGCCAGTTCACGTCTGCTCTGCTCTGTGAGGTCACACGCTTCCCACCCACACTGGGGCTGCCGCACAAAGGCGGACACTTCCTTCTAGATCCCAGACACGTGGCACCAGCACCTTCTCAACAAAGCAGTGTAGGGAGCAGCAGGAGAAACCAGGGCTGGGCGGAGGGGCCAGGCCCGAGGTCCCACAGGGGGCAGGAGAGCTGGAGGCGGTCCAGAGGAGCTGCAGGACCGAGGTGGGGCGGTGCCCCTCAGGCACCTCACGCTGGCACACAGAAACCCTCTCTGGAGGAGGCCTCCCGTTCCGGGTCTCGGGGTTCTCACAGAGTGAGATGAACATGATCTCACCATAAAAAGTTGCCACACACTGGTAGGGAAACATGTCAGCCAAAACAACAGACAGACCGAGGCCCTAAGGTTTTACTCAGACACAGAACAGCTACATGCATGTCTGTGACATGTGTCAGCCTAGTCACGACCTTGAACCTGTGCACCCGATGTACATAACGATATTTAAGAAAAGAGCTGGTCTGTATCTCTCAGACCCGCTGCGACCTCTGCAGGGTTAATCGGAAGACTGACGCAGAAAGGTTCAGCATGAACCGGTTGACGAGGAGATGAGAGGCAGGAGAGGGCTTCAGCATGAAGGGTGGAGCAGGAGGCCTGGCATGGGCCCCTCGCCGTGCAGAGACACAGCGGTAGGGAGACAGGAGGGCAGGGACAGAGCTGGGAACGGCTACCACGCTAAGGGCTCTAGAGGACAAAGCAGGCAGCACGTAAGGATGCGTGAGTGATGTGGAAAGAGAGATGGAAACTCTTAATCGAAAAGAGATGCTAGAAATAAACACCGTGAGAGAAACATTCCGCTTTCGATGAGCTGCGCAGCGGAATGGACACCGCTAGGAAAGAATCGGTGAGAGTCAAGGAACGTCCACAGAACACTTGGCGAATGAAAATGCGGAGGAAATAAAAAGAATCCACCGCCACCGCCACCACCAAAAAGAACAAAGCATCCAACAGCTGTGGGACAGTTTTAAAACAGGCACCATATGGTCACTGGAGCACCAGAAGGAAGAGAGCAGACGGAAGAAATATCTGAAGTCATGGGATGCTCCGAAACTGATGATAGCCACCGCCCCACACGGCAGGAGGCTCTGAGCACAGCAGAGTGAACACCCCAAAACCCAGTCAAACTGTAGAAAACCAAAACCAAAACCAAAACCAAAAAGAAAATCTTGAAAGCAGTCGGGGGCCAGGGAGGGAAGGTGTCCCTGCACTTTTAAAACAAGGAAAAGAACTACACAGGACACCTCATCAGAAACCATCGAGCAAGAAAAGAGTGAAGTCAGCCACGTTCAAGTGTTGAAAGACACCCCCACCAGCCTCGAGTCTTGTATCAAGGGAAGTTATCCTTGAAAGGAGGGGGAGAAGCAGAGACCTCCTCAGACAGATGAACCCTGAGAGAGCCTGTGGCCAGCGGGCAAGCCCAACAAGCGGTGGCAGCGACGCTGAGGCTTCTTCGGGCAGAAGCGAAGCGCGGACAGGCAGGCAGCTGGGTCTGCACGCCAAAAGCGAGGGCAGTGGGGAGGAGGCATGGGCACAGCGAAGCCTCGCCTTCGGGCGCTCACTGACCCGGCGCGCACTCGGCGAGTCCGTCCGCAGCAGCGCCAGCAGCAGTGTGCGGGGTGGCCATGGGCGAGCACGTCTCCAGGGATGGGAGGGAGGCATCGGGAGTGACCTGTTAGAGGCACCTACACCACACGTGAAGCAGTGCAGTGCTGTCTGAAGGGGACTTAAGATTAGTTAAAATGTATTCCAATCCAACTGCTATCCATTAAAAAAATAAGGATAATTGATATGCTAAGAGAAGAGATTAAATGGAACCAGAAATGCTCAGTTAAAAGTGGAAAAGGCACACCCCGGGCTGGTGTGGCTCAGTGGATTGAGCGCTGGCCTGCGAAGCAATGGGTCACTGGTCCGATTCCCAGTCAGGGCACACGTCTGGGCTGTGGGCCAGGTCCCCAGTAGGGGGTGTGTGAGAGGCAACTGACTGATGTATCTCTCTCACATTGGTGTTTCCCTCCCTCCCTCTCTAATAAATAGATAGATAGATAGATA